>PVJC01049550.1:0-12145 GCA_004026665.1 Murina feae | reverse complement strand
CCTCTTACCCGCTTCCCGGTGCCCTCCAACCCTGCCGCCTCTTTCCCATCACGGGTCCTGGGTCCTGCGCTGTCCCGCCCTGCAGCCGATCTGTGCACTCGGGAGGTCCCTCAGCCCGGCCTGTGCCCTCTCGCAGTCTGGGACCCCTCGGGGGATGCCCACCTGCTGGCGTGCCTGACCAGCCTGGGTGAGGGGCTTTAAGGCTGCCCACAGCTCCCAATGACCCAACGTCCCAGCAAGGCCGGCTGGACACAGGTTTTTGTGATTTATCGCCTATAATTGATACTGTTCCTTGAAGGCCTGGGGTTACCTCCTACAATTGATACACTGTTCCTTTAAGACGGCCTTCTAACTACTAACGAAGCCTCCTCTGCTTCACCTTGCAGCGTCTATAATGAAACAATTGTTACTTTTACTGGTTAGGCCGGAGCTGCTCTTTCCTTCAGCTCCGGAGGATTCTATGATTGTTACAATGTTTCAAAAAGCTGTGTTTTCACTAGAGGCAGTTTAATCAGAGCTGAGCTGAGGGGGAAGCTTCACTTTCGCTCCTGCCGCAATGGAAAGGGCTGTTTACTCAGGTCCGTGAGTGGCGGCCGCCATGTTGGCTAGGCTAATTTGCATACAGCCGCTCTGATTGGCTGGTGGGCGTGGCTTACCCTGTCTCGGAGAAACGGTTAATTTTAATATTTCGCTTTTATTAGTTTAGATAAGGCAAAGAAAATCTGAAATTAGTTCCTCTAAAGTTGCCAAAAGATTCTTGCAAGGATTTCTTTTTTGTAATTGGTTTTGGCTCACCGTGCAAGTAGGACCTCCCCTCTTTTGACAGCAAGTGCCCTTCTTATGATAACTGGAATGAATCTAAAATTCAAGAAAATTCCAAGAAACAAGAGCAGAATACAGATAAAAGTCACTGGGAATTTGTTTTATATGCTGTTTGAGAGACAAGAAAGGAATACTGAATGCAAATGTACTTTTACTCATAGTAGAAATATATAGTAGAAATATATCAAGTGTGTAGTAGTTAATGTGCTTGGTTGGGATTGAATGATAAACAACAAACTTTGTTTTAAGCCAAATGTGCAACTCATACTTCAATAAGAAATGCTTGCTATGACAACTAATTTTCCTTACAGGATTATTTTTCCTTTAAAGTCTTACATGTCTTATTTTGATTAAATGAATAGGACTTGTTTCATTTTGTGATCATGCTAGCCTTAATTGGGGGCAGAAAGAGGTTATTTGATAATGTTGAGAAGTAATTTCATGATCATTACAACACCCACACAAACAGGCTTAATTTATTTATAAACTTGAGCTTCATCAAGGAAATGCTATGTTAACTGGCATTCCAAATGCCAGAAAATGGTTCATTAGCCTTAACTGTAATATTAGGATGACAATTCATGTAATAGAATGGAGAATATATCTTTTTATCTATATAAAAATAAAGCAATCTCTGATGAATTTAGGATTTTTGACAGTTCAGTTATCAAGCCCTGGTAAAATTCATGTAGCATTTTGAAAACGCCTATTTCTATTGCTACAGTACATTTAAACTAACAAGGAATGGAACTGAACAATGATTCTTTGATCTAAAAAGACTTTGTATGGACTGTAATAAACATTGTGCCATGCAAAGTTTACAGATAGGAGATTTAAAAGAAGATAAGTTTCTAAGTAAATCCTGATTAAGATATCCTCAGTTAATAACTTCTTAACAAGCTGTTTATTACAAATATGCTTTTATTGATTTGAGAGAGAGAGGAAGGGAGAATGAGAGAAAGAGAAACATTAATGTGTGAGAAACACCAATTGATTGTCTCCTGCATGCCCCTTACCAGGGACTGAGCCCACAACCCAGGCATGTGCCCTGATGTGGTACTGAACCGACAACCTCTCAGTGCACAGGAAGACACTCACCCAACTACGCCACACTGGCAAGGGCCAACCCTTGCCAGTGTTTTGTGAAAAAAAATATTATATTTATTTATAGTGTTTTGTGAAAAAAAATATTATATTTATTTCTTTAAAAAAAGGTATGTTCCATGGGAAACAAATAATATTTAAACAAATCATAAATACCGGAGTCTAAGACACTTTATAGATTTTAATTCAAAGGCAATAGAATACTCATTAAACAACAACTAAAAACAAAAGGCCACGTATTATTGCACACATATAGGTTTCTGGCACTATGTCAACTGCTGGTGGGAATGCAGACTGATGTAGCCTTTGTGGAAAACAGCGTAGAGATTCCTCAAAACTTACAAATGGAACTGCCTTACGACCCAGTATTCCACCTTACGACCCAGTATTTCACACAAAGAAACTCAAAACACTACTTTGAAAAGATATTTGTACCTGTATGTTCAAAGTAGCATTATTGACAATAGCCAAGATCTGAAAGCAACCCAAGTGCCAATAGATGGCATATTACACAGCCATAAAAAGAATGGAATCTTACCATTTGCAACAACATGGATGGACTTAAAGGGTATTCTACTAAGCGAAATAAGTCAGACACAGAAAGACAATACCTTTTTTTGCCTTTAGCTGAAGAAAGTAGTTAAGGTGATGGCTTGGACCATTTGGAGGAGTTACTCAGTTTTTATGGATATCTCTCATAAAACATTAAGTTTCTGCTATTTTTTTTCTACAGTTAATCTGTATTTTATTGGTGGGGGGGGGGGTAGTCTCAGTCAAGAACCTAGAAGAATAGAGGAAAATTGTTTTCCTTCCCCTTCAATACCCACACACACCCCAAAAAATTAATTAAAAAAAAATTAAGGCCAGTCAAATGTTTTACAGTCTAATGTATCCAGAGGTCTCAATGTTCAAATTATGAAGCTATATAATATCTAATATTTAAATCTTGAAGTGTTTATATTAATGACCACTTTCTTTCTGATGTGGAGATAGTTCTTGACCAAATCTTAAAACTACAGACAGTCTCTCCTTGTAATAGCATAGACATGCCAGAAGAACATTTAAGTTCGTTATTACCAATTTCAAAAATGAAAGAGAAACTCAAAGCTAAGTACATTCTAAGAAGGAAGTAAAGAGAGTCTCACATTTGCATATGAATCACTTCTTAAAAAAGAGTTTCCTGCTTTTTAAAGGGAGATGATGTGTGTACACTGGTTATTCTGGGTTGAAATGTGCTATTAGAAGTGAGCAGGGCCTAAGAGCAGCTTCTGCTCTTCAACCAGCAAAAAGAACAGGTTTTGTACGTTTCTGCCTTCTTTATGAAAGAAAAATGAAGGTAATCTTCTATTAAAAAACCTAGCACTCTAGCAGAAGAAAGCAAACATAAGATGAAAAACTGCCAGCATATAAATAATGTTCATAAAAATCCAGTTAATTACATTCCCAATTTAATAATTAATTAGACATGGAAGGGAGAAAGCACTAGAGCGTTGTCAAGTAATAGGAAAATTCCAATAGCAGTCAGGCACAAATCACTGAAAGGTATCGTTTTCCAAAGAAGATTCTATTTAAGTTAAAGGATCCCTGAGGGGAAAATGAAGCTAAGGTCGCCAAACTGAAGTAAAACTTTACAAAAAAGAGAATTCAATTGACAGACTTCTAACTTCAGTCCACAAAGTCCAGGTTCATAAAGACTCGTAGCTGAAAGGCCAGTGGCAGCTATCCCGTTTTGGAGACTGAGCAGAGAGAGAGCTTTGAACTGGAGTTTCTGACAGTGCTAAATTTAGCAGTCCTGCTCCTCTATGGAAAAAGACACCTATTAGGAAAGAAATTTATCAGTACAACAGAAAGACAAATTCCTATTCATAGTCTTGACTATTTAAGTCAAAGTTCTAAAATTATAATTTCAAAAATGAAAAACAAATGAGTTGTTATCTAATGGGTCTACAATTTAATAATATATTATTGTTCTTTGTAAAAAGTTGAAAATCATTTGGAATTTAATGACTTTTTTTCTAGATCTAAAAACTAAGAGGATGTTTCATTTTAAAAACCAAACCAAAACAAGAGAAACATAGTTAAACATATACATTGAAGTAAATTCTTTTACAAAAACAAAACAAAATATATTCAGACTTTTAAAATAACCTTTATTTCCCCCACGGTTGTTGCTCAGTGGTTGAGCATCAGTCCATGAACCAGGGGTCACGTATGCCTGGGTTTCAGGCTCGATGCCCAGTAGTGGGTGTACAGGAGGCAGCTGATTGATGATTCTCTCTCATCATTGATGTTTCTATCTCTCCCTCCCTCTCTCTTCCTCTTTTTGAAATCAATAAAAACATGTAAAGATTTTTATATAAAAATAACCTTTATTCATTGCATAGAATAACAAGAGTAATATTAAGCAACTGTTTATGAGAAAATTCCACATTCATGAGAAAATTCCACATTTTTCTTTTCAGATCAATTTGACATAGCAATTCTACAAGTATAAGAGAAGTGAGATGTGAGAGCAAGAAGAATAAAGAAAAATTAAATTAGTTGAATACCGTGGTCATTGAAGAATCCATAGAAAAACAAAAATTTCAAGAAGTAAACAGGGTAAATTACTCATAAAATTATATAAATCTCAAGAAAATTTCTACCATACAACTTGTACATCATATCTAAAATAACACTAGAGTCTTTTTGAGAAGATGCTAACTAATCAACCAAACAACAAAAAAACATATTCTCTAACATATAAAAGGCTTCTGTTTTGTGTCATGCAAAAGTGGTGACTTTCCCTGAATAGCCTATTCCTATGCCAGGTCTTCCAGCACCTTTCCTACTCTACGAAGAAAATCAATCTTGTTGCCCCACTTATTTGGAATGAACCACAAATAGCAAAAATTCAACTTCTAGAATCATTGGCACACTCCTTACTTCCAGGACAACCTTAATTAAATAAATTAACCTGGCTTCAAGTTAGACATTCACTCATTCATTCACTGATTAATTTTGTGAATTGAGACTACTTTCTATTTGCCAGGCACTAGGTGGTAAACAGAGAAAGCTTATAATACACAGACCTTGTTTTCAAGGAGCTCACATTTTATGGAAGAAATGTGCAAATGGATACATTATGGTATTTCCAATATCCTATAATAAAGGCAGAAAGACACAATACTGAAATAATAGGGGCTTCTTTGTTTTGTTTTTGTAATTTAGGTCCTGCAAATCCTCTCCCTTTGTGAGTCAAATATAACTAGCTCAAGTTCAGATTACCAACAAACATTTTAAGATATCTATCTTCATTCACAAGAAATGGGTTTCATGGACTCTTATAACCCATTTGCTGAGAAAAATCCAGAGGAACACACCTCCCCCTTCATTTCCCCACTGAGCTCCAATCAGGAAACTGGTCAATCAAACTTCTTCACAAGGGTTCTCTTTCTAGGCACTGGTTTGGATCACCTAAGGAATTTCCCATCCCAAGGAATACATTAGCTTTGTTGTATACTGCTTTATTTGTAGGCTTGTCCAGCCCTTGAAAATGTCAGCAGATTAGCAGCTGCAAGGTGTGTAACCATGATTAAAATTAAGGCCATGCCACTGTGGTAGATCAGATTCTACTCACAGTGTCAAGTCCCTCTCTTTTGGGTTCTGCCCCCATGGGATATGTGTAGAACACTGCTCTGTTGAACTCTGAAGTAGCCAATGAAAGGCGGGCAAAGGCGACAGAAGATTTAAGAGGTAGCCTATGGATGGGCACTCTCTTTGCCATCAATCTATGACATAGACATACCCCAGAGAAGGGCCACTTCATCACCTGCATTCCAGGTGGAAGACAGTAAGAAGGGAAGCTGCAGCAGGATTCTGAGAGACTTGGAACACCAGGAAGAAATAAACCTTTGTTGAGAGCCCGTGTGTTCAGACAGCATCAACATAAGCTATTACCATCTAAAGTCATATAATCACTCCCTTTCAACACTTCACTGTGGAGTTATCTTTTCCTTATAAAGAAATAAAATTCATTCTAAAATAAGAGGTATTCCTTAGCTTTTCCTATTGGGGCATTTCCTATAAATAATTTTTGTTTCAATATATGAACAGTTCAGCTTATGAGCACACACTCCAATGCCCAGATTTGAATTTAACTCTATCCCTTTATATGTGAGTGATCTTGGGCCAGGAACTAAATTATCTGTGCTTCACATTTCTCTTATGTAAAATGGGAATAATAATAGTTAACCCCTGACAGGATGTTGAAAAGATTAAATCAGAACCCATAAAACAGAGAATTCTGTATAAGGGTTCTGGTCAAGATGGCGGCATAGGTAAATGAGGTATTCTGAACCTCCCACAACAACATCAAAGGTGCAACTAAACTACAGAATAGTCATCATTCAGAACCATCAGATATCTAGCATAGAAGTCCTATAACTAAGGATTTAAAAAGGAGGCCACAAAGAGACTGGTAGGAAGGGCAGAAATGCAGGTGGGCTGGTCCCATACCCATATGTGTCCCTTAAAAATCTGGAGGGATATTTCATCTGCAGAGGTGCCTCTGAGGAGCTAGGGTCTCAACTCCACACCAGCCACCCAGCCGAGGGTTCCAGCACCAGGAAAAGAAATTCCCATAACCACTGGCTGCTTAAACCAGCAGGGAATGTGGTTGAGTGAAACAGAGGGCTGCTGGAGTTAATTGGACTTGCTCACTCTGAGCTCCTACATTGCAGCAGCAGCAGCAGCTTGAAAGGCACCAAAAACATACAGGGAGGAAATGAATTATTTGGCATCAGGATGAGAGTTAGAAAGGTGAGAGCTGGAGAGGCAGCTTTCTCCAAGACATAAGTGCTGGCAGAGGTCATTGTTCCTTTGTTGAGCCTCCCTCTCCCCTCCCTGAAGAGAAGTGACTGGAAGGCATAATGTCTGAGTCTCCATCAACCTGGCTATTACTCTTCTCCCTGCTCTGGTGATTCCCTGAGACCTTGTCCTACCTAACTTTCAGACCCACCCAAGCCCTTTCCAGTGGCTTTTCCATACAAATGTCTTGGTTAAAGCTTTGGACTTTCCTAAAATCACTCAAACAAGCAGCACCTCTTGCTAAGTGGTCCATGCCCATCACTGGAAGCAGCTGGCCTTGGTTCACAGAGTGGCCTCTCCCAGGCACCTCCAAGTCCAGCACAAGTAGCATCCATTGGCAGATTGTAGTGTAGACCTAGAAAGGGCACAGGCACCAGCTGACCTTGGCATGTACTTCTCAGGAGACCCCAGAATCAGTGCATCAACCACCACCACAGCAACACACTCAAGAGGAAGACGCATTGGGGACCAGAGCTCCATTAAAGTAAGTCCAGCTTTGTGGGGTGGGCCTCTGCATAGCTGACTCTCCACTATGGTCATGGCCTGTCCTCTGAGCAATTGGCCTGTGGATAAATCCCTCCCAGTAACATGCCAACAGCAATCCATGCTCAACTATAACAGAAGTGTACACACAGCCCACACGAGGGGCAGGAGGGAGGTATATTTGGAGCATCCAGCTTGAGAATTCACGGATGTTGCACCTCTGGGCCCTATAAGATGCCTACTAAATAAGACAACTCTACCAGGGCCAGAAGACATATTAGCTTTACCTAATACATAGAAAACAAAAACAAAGAACACAGGAAGGCAACCAAAATGAGGAGACTAAGAAAGATGCCCCAAATGAAACAACAGAACAAATCTTCAGAAAATAAAAAAGAAAAACAACCAAAAAAACAAAAAACAACAACAAAAAAAAAAAACCAACCCACCCCAGACACAAAATGGAAGCAGCAATCTGCCAAAGGCAGAGTTGAAAACACTGGTTATAGAATGCTTAATGAACTTAGGGAAAGAGTAGATGAATTTAATGAAAACTTCAACAAAGAGATAGGAAACATAAAAATGGAGATAGAAACAAAAAGAACCAGTTAGAAATTAAAAATACCCAAACTAAAATGAAGAATACATTACAGGGAATCAACAGTAGAAGAAGCAGACAGATAATCAAATCAAGGGTCTGTATTATGAGAAAGCAGAAAACACTCAATCAAAATAGCAAACAAAAAAAGATTCCAAAAAAAAAGAAAAAGAAATAAGGATAGTTTAAGGAGACCATTAGGACAACTTTAAGCATATCAACATGAGTACCATGGGGGTGCTAGAAGGAGAAGAGAGAGAACAAGACATTGAAAACCTACTTAGAAAAATAATGACGGTAAACTTCCCAAACCTGGTGAAGAAAATGTACATATAAGTCCAGGAAGCACAGAGAATGACAAACAACAGGAACCCAAAGGGGCCCACACTAAGACACGTCATAGTTAGAAGGCCAAAGGTCAAAAACAAAGAGAGAATCATAGGGGAGACAAGAGAAAAGCACTTAGTTACCTACAAGAGAGCTGCCATAAGACTGTCAGCTGACTTCTCAACAGAAACTGCAGGCCAGAAGAGATGGGCATGAAATATTCAAAGTGATGAAAAGCAAAGACTTACAACCAAAATTACTCTACCTAGCAAATAGAATAGTCATGGGGATATAAAGTACAGCATAGGGAATATAGTTAATATTTTAATAACTAGATATGGTGTCATATGGGTACTAGATTTATAAGGATGATCACTTCATAAGTTATATAAATGTCTAATCACAGGTTTGTACATCTGCAACTAACATATATTGTATGTCAACCACAATTTAAAAATAAAAAACATTTAAAAAAAGAGAGGTTGCCTTAACTGGTTTGGCTCAGTGGATAAAGCGTCGGCTTGTGGACTCAAGCGTCCTGGGTTCGATTCCGGTCAAGGGCATGTACCTTGGTTTCGGGCACATTCCCAGTGGGGAGTGTGCAGGAGGTAGCTGATTGATGTTTCTCTCTCATTGATGTTTCTAATTTTCTATCTCTCTCCCCTCTTCTCTGTGAAAACTCAATAAAATATATTTAAAAACAAAACAAAACAAAAGAGAGGCATTTGGCAGGCAGAAATGCTTTGTATAACAGTATTTACTATGAATATTACTGTTCCTATTTGCTGTATTATTTGCTAAGATATCTATCATTTCCATAAGTAATATATATATATATATATATATATATATATATATATATATATATAATTTTGCATCTATATGAACACAATTCTAATCCATTAGAAATTCCAGAGTCCAAAAATCAGATGGTATCATTCGGTGCTCACAACTTTGCAGTAGCTTCTCATTTTTCTCAAAGTAGACACGTGGTTCCACAATAGCAAATGATGCCTTCCAAGATCTGCCTAGGACCTCGCCCTCGAGTCCTTCCCTTATCCCATCTCCGCTGTCGCCCCCTGCTTACTCCACTCCAGGCAAACTCTTCCGCTCAGTAAACACCCCCGGAGATGCTCTGCTCTCGCTCTTCCCTGTCTGGAATATTATTCCTGGAGGCATGCTGCGAGCTAAATGCCTCATCTCCTTCCCCTCTGTCCAAATGTCACATTATTTATGAGGCAAACAGAGCATCTTTATTAAAACCGCAACTCTCTTCCCCACCCCACCACACAGGGCGCTCATGACTCGCCTTACTATTGTCTGTGCTTTCTTCTTAAATTGTGCCACAGGACTTAGCGCCTTTTAGCAGACTATGTGATTTGCTTATCGTATGTGTCTACTATTATCTTCTACCTTCCATAATGATATAAGCTTCATGAGGATCGGGTGCCTTGTTTGACTGGCTATTCTAAGCAATTAGAGTAGGGCTTGGCACATGATAGAGAGGCGGTAAATAAATAATGGTAGTGAGCCAATACCAAAACTGAGCATAATGTGAAAGTTTCCTTTTAATAAACAAAACCTTTATTCAGCAGTTAACTATGCTAGCATGAAACATTAACTTCTACCAAAATTAACTTCTTTAAATACTAACAGTAAACAAAGCCCAAATGAAGTATAAAAACAGAACACAGGATTTCCTATTCATGCAAGATTGAACCTTAGGAGAAAGGAAGATCAATTTATTTGAGCTGATAAGGAAATCATGTTCTCAGAAGCCCTGAGA
Source organism: Murina feae (assembly GCA_004026665.1). Lineage (NCBI taxonomy): Eukaryota > Metazoa > Chordata > Mammalia > Chiroptera > Vespertilionidae > Murina > Murina feae. The sequence continues at coordinate 2,177 of PVJC01049550.1, read as the reverse complement.
CTACAGCACTGTTTAGATCTTTACTTTAATATTTAATTTCATATATTTCCTGGAGGAAATGGATTAATAATTGCAACCAGGGAAGCATATACTTTAAAAGACTGACCTCTGCAAGCTGTTCTTTTTTGAAGATTAAAATAGTGCCATTTTCCTTATAAAACAAGTCACTTGGTGTGACATCTCTCTAACTTCACTGAGTTGAAAATAAACTGAGGAAAAATATGAGAGACAACTAATTAGCCACATACGCTGCAGGGTGTTTTTTGTTTGTTTCTTTTGAGACAACAAAGTGAAATGATACACATTTAGGTAACTTGAGTCGATCCTAATAAAATATTAATTTGAAATCATTAAGCTTTTCAAAATTCCTTTCTATTTTAACTAATTTATTTCAATCCCCAAAACATTGGCAAATCTTAAAGTCTAGCTAATATACATTAATCAAAAAAGAATAACCAAGATCATAAAACCAACACCAAATACCATTTTTACTGCAACAGCCCCTCAAAATACTCAGGTGTGTTCAATTAGTAGCTCCAGTTTAGTTTGGGGAATGAGTAGCTGCAGTTTATCCACAGAAAATATAATCTTTTAAGGACAATCAATAACTGGAATCTGATGAAGTAGAAATATTTGAGGAGAAACACAATGATGCAATTTCTCCTCAATGAATTCTTTAATTTAGTTCTGTCCTTTGTCTTCCGTGAAAGACTTCTGTGTCTTCATTATAGTCTTCTTCCTTTTTCAATCTTTAAATTCTTAATGGAAACCAATAATTATTTTCATGATATCTGGCTGATAGTCACATTTCCAATAAACACATTCATATTACTAACAAAACTGAAAATGATAAAGGAATATTTAAAAAGTGGATCCACTGAAAATTTAAATAATGAGTATATACTTTCCAGAAGACTAAATTTGTAAATTTTATTAATAAAAATGCTGTCAAATATTTTTAAACTTACAATCAGATTTCCACTGGCAAATAAAATTAACTTTTAAAATAAAAAAGATGATTGGTCATTTGCATGTTTACTAAGAAGCACTTTAAATAGATTTTTAAAAATTAAGCTAAGGATACAGAAATTGGTTTCTCTCAATGTAGTAGTTGGCCTCCATCCAAAAAAAAATTTAAACTGTCAAGAAATACCTTGAAACCCAAGAAACTTACAATGAAAATTAAAAATATATATATAAATCTTTACCCTATTCTCAACTAGCAATCAGCAGTTTCACCACTAACAAGAAAAATCATCTCTGGATCTGCAAGAAGAATCTGAACAGAAATATATTAAAAGCATTAAAGGTTAAGGACTCCATGACCTTTATGTTCTAGAAATTTCTTTCAGTTGGAACCAGAGAGGTGAATTCCAAACCGGAAAGGCTTTGGATCAAAGAAGCCGTGACATGGTGCCACAGTCTGAGCCCAGACATGATGGAAGGTGGACGGCGTGTTTAGACACTGAGATGTGACTTCCTGGCAATGGCTTTCCCAGCTGAGTCAGGCTAAAGGAAACAACTACCCCAGGCCTTTTAATACTCTGGCAACAAAGATCGCATAGACAGTAAATAATTATGACATTAACTGGTCACTATTTTCTGAAACTAATTACAACTGCAAGCGGAGTCTCCAGGCTTTCTTCTGAGAATCAAACCCAGAACTATTTAGTAATTAGAATGACACTTCTAAAATTTAGCAAGGAAACCTCTCTTGTACTTTTAATAAATTAGTTTAACTACAGAAGTTCTCGTTGAAGAAAGGATTGTTTAAGTCATCTGTGAGGTTTTTTCAAAAAAAATTATGCATGTCCTATGTACAACTAAGACATATAATTTTATTAACCAATGTCACCCCAATAGATTTTTTAAAAAAGAAAAATATTTGTTTATTTCATCCATTACCTATCTCATTCTTTGAATGCTTTTTCTATTCTTATCTTCTAAATTCACTGATTCATATAAATACTCTTAGATTCCTATGTCTTTGAGACGAAAATTGAATTAAGTCTCAACAGTACTTATCTCAAAAGTCATGGGGACTCACCCAAAAATCTAAACTAATAAAAGCGAAATATTAAAATTAACCGTTTCTCCGAGACAGGGTAAGCCACGCCCACCAGCCAATCAGAGCGGCTGTATGCAAATTAGCCCAGCCAACATGGCGGCCGCCACTC
>PVJC01049549.1:0-12129 GCA_004026665.1 Murina feae | reverse complement strand
TTTCTTTGTTACCTTGAGTTTAATCAATGGTTTCTTAGATATACTAGTAACACCAAAAGCATAAGCACTTCAAAGAACACAAGAAAGTGAAAAGAAAACTCAAAGGATGGGGGAAAAAATTTTGCAAATAATTTACCTTGTAAGGCATCTGTACAGAGAAAATGTAAAGAACTGTGACAACTTAGTATTAAAAAGAAAAGCCAATCTTAAAATGGGCAAAGGATCTGAATAGACATTTCTCAAAAGAAGATACAACCAATGGCCAACAAGCACATGAAAAGATGCTCAATATCATTAGCCATTAGGGAAATGCAATTCAAAAGCACAATGAGATATCACTTCACACCCACTAGGGTGGCCATAATACAAAAGACAAGATAATAAAAAGAGTTGTTGAGAATGTGGGGAAAATGGAACCTTCTGGACTACTGGTAGGAATGTAAAAATGATTCAGTCCCTTTGGTAAATGGTTTGGCAGTTCCTCAAATGATTACTGTTATGTCTGACCAAATAATTGAATCAATACCCCCTTCCCTGAGAACTGACCTTCAGGCCGCTTCACAATGGACATTCCACTTGCTTAGACCACATTCCACTTGCTAAGACCATTATCTCTCCCCTTTGGAGTTTCCCAGAATCTGGACCTACACAGAGAATTCTTCGCCCAGAAAAAGCCTGCCTAGAGTCCTTTGAAAACCTCTGACTCCCATCTTTGAGTGCTGGCGCAATTTTGGAGCTCAGCCCATCTGATATCCAGATGACCTAATAAATTCATAATTCTTTACCCTTTTGGCCTCATGCATTCCTCCTTCAGTAACCCTTACAATTACATATAAAGTTACCATATGATCTAGCAATTCCACTCTTAGGTCCGTACCAAAGAGAAATGAAGACATATGTCCACACAAAAACTTGTGCACAAACACAACAACATTATTCATAATATCAAAAAGTGGAAACAATTCATAGGTCCATCACTTTAGTTAAATAAAATATAATATATCCATACAATGGAATATTATTTGGCAATAAGAAAGGAATACTGACTGACATCTACAATACCAATGAATCTTGAAAAAAGTGTGTCAAGTGAAAGAACCTAGACATAAAATACGGCATATTGTATGATCTCATTTAAATAAAATGTCCAGAACATAAAAAAATCTAGAGAGATAGAAACTAAGTTAGTTATTGTCTAAGGCTGGGGAGAATGGGGAAATTACGGCAATGATGGCTAAAGTGAATAGGGTTTCTTTTTGGGGCAATAAAATGTTCTAAAATAACTTGTGGTGATGGTTGCAAATCTCTGTAAATATAGTAAGTCATAGAATTGTACAATTTCAATGGGTGAACTGTATGATATGTGAATTATATTGTAAGAAGATGTTAAACTTGTTTAAAAGCTTTTAAAACTTAAAAATCACTCTTCCACGTAATATTTCTAACAGAACTTTTCTCCTCAGCCACCTCAACTCTTAAAATCAATAGAACAGGTTTACTGCATAGATGTATCTGATAAGAAACAGAATGGTATATTCTATGGAAAAAGTCCTAGTCAAGGAGAGAAGAAAATATATATTGAATCCCAGTTTTGGCATCAACTACCTGTGGAGACAAGTCTCCCTAAGCCCCTGTTTCCTTTAAAACCTCTTATGATAAAATTCTTGGTGAACTCTCTCGGAAAGATCTTCTTGTACTTTATACAAATTTGAATTTACAGGGGGGTTAGATAAGGACTTCTGGAGAAAGGTGTCATCTGTACTCTATGGTATCTGCTATGATGAATCTGTGGAATAAGCAGCTACTCCTCTATATATTTATGTGAAATATTCAGAGCAAACATGAAACCATGAAATTCAAAGACAAGGTTGTAGTCACAATTCACAGATGGCACTTTGGAGTATGTGTGATTGATCCCAAAATTAAAAATACTTATAAAGCTGTTACACTGCATTGTACCATGGACTCTTTTAGATAATGAAACATCTCTTTACCCTAAACAATTTATTACTATTTTCATTGCAGATCCTATCAGTAACCACCAAAATAACAGTGACCTTTTATGTAACAGGCTCTTCATGTACATTATTTTATTTAATCCTCAAAATACCCTGCAATCTATTTATTTACTGGCTTCATTTTTAAAGATGAGGAAATTAAGGCTTAGAGACCACAAGCACCTTGCTTATCTTTGCTATTCAAACCATCTACTGCATCTTTGATGTTCTCATAGCTTGGGCCACCTAAAAGACAAACCAAATCTCAAGGGACATGCTTCATTTTATTCAACTTATCCTAAAGGAACCTTGTTAGCATCATTTTTGTTCTAATGTCTTTAGCATTACATTATAACAGCAGCTCAACAGAATTGGATGGCTTGTAAATTACATATAACATCCACATGGTACCGCCTCCGGACATAGGCTCCTGTAGCTCTCTCACCCTGGAATGTCATTCTATCTCTATATATCCAAGATCACCATGATCTTAAAGGCCCAAACGTCATTGCCCACCTAAAAATTTCTCTTGAGTTTTCTTTGTATAAATTATCTTCCTCTTCTCAACTCTCATAGAATTTCATAAATGAATAATAAAATACAAACATTAAGCCAGATACTGTGATGAGCACTGAGTTATACTAAAGATGAACTCTTTTGTTATATGTTGCAGACCAAGGAAATTAATTGTATGTATGTTGCAATCAGTTTATACAAACTTGTAAATAGGCAAATCTGTCTGTAAAATACCCTGTGCTGTTAAAGAAAAAAATCTGGCTCAGCTTTAAAAATAAAGGTAATTGAGGGTGAGAGACATATTCTTGAGTTCAATTTCTAAACACTAAGAAAAACTTAAAACTCACAACTTCGTTGTTATTTATTAATTTATTTTCCAACTCGAGTTTTTAAAAAATAACTTCACTCTCATAAAATTCAAATCAAAGCTTTTCTTTCCATTTTGGTAGGCTTCAATTACCAAGTTCCATTTGTTTTAAAAAACAATCACAGTCATAACAGCATACATCACTCTATTGCTCTAAAAGCTCTATGAGCATAATATAATCTGGTGGCTAGACTGGGAGCTTCAGGTTCCTTATCTGTAAAATGGGAGTGCTTTCCTCGAATGGTTCTGAGGCTCACATGGGACAATAAACATGTAAGTGTTAATTATGGTGATAATTTAGAATCTCTCAAGCTTACCAAACCAAATTTAAATGTTTTATCCTGGTATTTAAACTTTCTCTTATTTATCTGTATCTCACTTATCTGTGACTCCTCATTAACCACCTATAGTAATTCCTCTCCATCTAAATCTTACCTATCTTTTAAGAACCATTGCATGGGGGTGGGGGAGTCAGGAGTGGACTGGAAGAGGTCAATGTGGGGGGGATGGGAAGGAGACAAATGTAATACTTCCAACAATCAAGAATTATTAAAAAAAAAAAAAAAAAAAGAACCACTGCAAATGACCCCTCATGGAAGCTTCCTTAGACTACTCCAGCTCAGGGTGCTCTATGAACTCTCTCTAATCCTTCCTTCTTAAAACCTCGACTAAGCATCTTCAAACATCATTTCCATAATTCCCCCTCTTAAAAACCTACAATGATTTCTCAGTACGTTTAGCATAAAATCATGGCAGAATCAGATTCAGTGAAAAGACGATGGCTTGTTTTGTTTATCTTAGTGAGCCTTTTTGAAATGTAATTAGGGTTGTTTTACAGTTTATTCTATTGTTTGTTTTTAATTTAGCTGAGTCTATTACTTTCCAAATGATTTCATGTTGTTTTCCTAAATGAACAGTTTTTATGTATGTTTTCCAGTTTTTGAAAATTGTGGTAAAAACTCAAAATTTACCATTTTAATAATTTCTAAGTGTAAAGTTCAGCAGTGTTAAGTATATTCACATTGTTGTGCAGATTTCCAGAACTTTTTCATTTTGCAAAACTGAAACTCTGTGCCCATTAAACAACTGTCCATTTCCCCTCCCCCAAACTCCTAGCAACCATCACTCTACTTTCTGTCTCTATAAATTTGACTGTTCTAGGAACCTCATATTAAGTGGAATCACGCAGTATTTTTTTCTACTGTGACTGGATTTTTTTCAATTAGCATAATGTTTTCAAGGATCAACCATGTTATAACATGTGTCAGAATGTCCTTCCTTTTAAAGGCTGGATAATATTCCCTTGTATGTGTAGACCACATTTTGTTCACACATCTGTCAATGGACCCTTCGTTTGTTTCCATCTCTTGGCTATTGTGAATACTACTTTAGGTCAAATTTCTTGGGCTACTGTTCTCTTTAGAAGATCTGCAGGAAGATTAATACACTCCCATCAGGCTGGATTACCAAAATGGTGGCATAAAGTACATACCTATACATGCTGCCTCCAACAACTACATTAAAACTACAACTAAAAGCCAAAACAGTCATCAACCAGAACCACGAGAAAGCTGACCGAGTGGAAGTTCTACAACTAGAAGAAAAGAAAAAAGCGCACTGAGACTGGGTAGAGGGTTCGGAGGTGTCAAGAACAGAGGTATGGAGGCGTGCGAAACGGTGGCACCTCAGTGCACGTTTTTTTTTTCCCAATCGGAAGGGAGATACAAGCTTCTGACTGCACTAAATTCATTTCCGGAGAGAAACTGGGCTGTCTGGCATCGGGTCGGGAAGCAAGGGTGGCTTTCTCACAGAGCTGCTCAAAGTGATCATTCTTACTGTGGGAGCTCGGGACTCGGGACGCCAAGAGGCGGAATCGTGGAGAGCAGAGATGGCTGAGGACAGCCATCGTGTTTGCTCCGCCCTTGTGATTCTCTGAGACTCCAATTTACCCAATTTACAACCCCACCCAAGCTGTGTGCAGCGGCGCAAATGAATCGCCTGTCCGCCTGCAGCCTAACCTAACAAACTGCAGCTGGGTCAGAGAGCTCCAAAAGTTCCAAACCCCAAATAAAAGGGAGAAATCTGTAGATCTCGCTGTAGCTCCTGCTGGGTGGACTCACACAGCAGCTGACTTTGCACCTCCTTGGAGATCCAGGACCCAGTATACCCAGTGGTCAGATACCAGATTTCAACTCCTCACATCCATAAGGGACACACTCAAGAGGCAGACTCAGTGAGCACCAAAGCCCCACTGAAGCAAGTCCTGCCCCATAAGTGTCCTGCACAGCAGTTCTTCCACTATAGACACAGGGGGTACTTGCAGTCAATTGGCCTGGAGGTCATTTCCTCCCAGTGATACCAACAGCAATCAATGAGGCTTAACTACAACAAGACTGTGCACCCAGCCCACAAAGGTGTACACACAAGAGTGTCCACCCCAGGTGATTGGGGAGGTCAAGCCACTGGGCCCAAAAGGACACCTACCACACAAAGCCACTCAACACATGAAAGCAGCCAAAATGCAGACACAAAGAAACAGCCCACAAATGAAAGAAAAGGAGGAAAGCAAACTACTGGATATAGAGTTCAAAACCACAGTTATAAGGCTACTCAAGAATCGCTATGAACCTCCGAGGAACTTAGTGAGACCTTCAAGGATCTTAAGAGGATGCCAAAAAAAAAGGAAAAGGACCAGTCAGAAATTAAGCATACACTGACTGAAATAAAGAATAATATACAGAGATCCAAAAGCAGACTAGAGGATCCCAAAAATCAAGTCAAAGATCTCAAATATGAGGAAGCAAAAAACACTCATCCTGAAAAGCAAAAATAAAAAAGAATCCAAGAATATGAAGATAGTAAAAGGAGCCTCTGGGACAACTTCAAATGTACCAACATCTGATTTATACGGGTGCCAGAAGAAGAGAGAGAGCAAGATATTGAAAGTCTATTAGAAGAAATAATGACAGAAAACTTCCCCTACCTGATGAAAGAAATAAGACTTACAAGTCCAGGAAGTGAAGAGAATCCCAAATAAGAGGAATCCAAAGAGGACCACACCAAAACACATCATAATTAAAATGCCAAGGGCAAAAGACAAAGAGAGAATCTTAAAAGCAGTAAGGAAAAAAAAAACAGTTAGCTACCTACAAGGGAGTACCCATACAACTGTCAGATGATTTCTCAACAGAAACCATGCAGACCAGAAAGGAGTGGCAAGAAATATTCAAAGTGATGAATACCAAGAACCTACAACCAAGATTATTCTACCCTACAAAGCTATCATGTAGAATTGACGGTCAGATAAAGAGCCTCACAGACAAAAAGCTAAAAGAGTTCGTCACCACCAAACCAGGATTATTGAAATGCTGAAGGGTATTCTTTAAGAAGAAGAAGAAAAAGATAAAGATAAAAATTATGAATAACAAAGTGATAACAAATACATATCTATCAACCAGTGAATCTAACAATTACGTCATTTAAAAAACCTGATGAACAGAATAAACTGGTGAATATAATAGAATCAGTGGCTTAGAAAGGGAATGGACTGACAATTCTCAGGGGGAAGAGATTGGACAAAAATCTTACACCTATGGATGAGGACAGTGGCGGGGGGTAAGGGCGTGGGGTAGTGTGGGAACCAGGGGGAGGGGGTCTTGAGGGGGAAAAAAAGAGGAACATCTGTAATAACCTGAATAAAGATTTATTTTAAAAAAAAAACCACTCCCACCAGGAGTAAATATAAAGACTGAAAGCTAAAGATGAGTTGCCAACTACTAAAATAAGGAGCAAAGAGAAGGAGAACAATACAATAAATGTCCTCTTCTTTCTTCTCTTTCCTTACTTCTATGGAAATGGCAAAACCAAGTCAGAAAAATTCTACTTGATATAACAACTAATTCCTGTGTGAGCTAGAACTGCTTAGTAGGCCTGAGAATAGACTGCTACAAACATTAGGAGAAATCAATGCCCAAATGAGATGAGATGCCATGCCAGAATGCTAAATTCATTCATTCATACACATAATCATTCATTCAAATATTTTGAGTTTTTGGCATTTGTAAGGCTCTGTGGTTGGAGAATACAAAGATGACTGTATTGCTGAAAAGCTTCATAGAAACTAATGCATAATGTAAAAAAAAATGTAGTCTTTAAAGGATTTAGCACAATTCCCAGCACATAAAAAGCAATCAACAAATGTTAGCCACTATTACCAAAAAATCCAATGGTAATTTAGATGACATAACATTGTTAAGTAAACAATTCTTACGATAAATGCTTTTAAAAAATAGCTTTATTGAGATATAATTCACCTATCTTATATTTCACCTGTTTAAAATTCAATAGTTTTTAGTATAGTCATGGAAATGTGCAACCATTACCACAATCAGCATTTTCATCATCTCAAAAAGAAAACTGTAGATCCTTTTGTAGTTCACGAGCATGATGATTAGGTGTTCACACTGCTGTGTGAGATGTGCTGCCCACAAACCTTGTTACATCTTTGGCACATGACCATCTGACATGGGGGTGGGGGAGGAACCTTGTACCTCATAGCCATTAGCCATTGTCTTTCTATTCCCCCCACCCCCGACCCTTACCTTCCTGGCCCTAAGTAATCAATACTCTACAGACTTACCTATTTTGGATATTTCCAAAAGAAATGGAACCATGTAATATGTGTTCTTTTGTGATCTGTTCTCCCTCATAAACCAGCTTGAAAATATTTGATGACAAAATAAAAATATTAAAGTCACCACATCCAAACAACTTCTAAAAATCAATTTTTAAAATGCCCACATATCTAGATAAGGACTTTAATGTATCCATAAGTTTATTATAAAACAAAAACTAGTTTAATGAGAAGTGCCTGGTGAGAAAGAATGATTCAAGCAACACAATCTAGATACTTTGTTTATATGTATCATAAATCTCACTGATTAGATGTTTCTTTCTCCCTTCTACTGTGATCTGCCAGGAGAAAGTTAAACTGTCCATTCATTTTTTAGCTCATGAATAAGATTTTTTTTTTCCTACTTTTTTATTGATTTCGGAGAGGAAGGGAGGGGGAGAGAGATAGAAACATCAATGATAAGAGAGAATCACTGATCAGCTGCCACTGCACGCCCCTTGCTGGGGATCAAGCCAGCAACATGGGCATGTGCCCTTGACTGGAATCGAACCCAGGCCTTTTCGGTCTGCAGGCCGATGCTCTATTCACTTAGCCAAACAGGTAGGGCTCATGAATAGGAATTGAGAACTAAATTGCAATGAAAAAGATGAGTCTGGTTTAAGACTTTATACTGGAGTCCCAAGTGAAATTTATTTACCCTGTAGGGGAAAATATAACACTGCTATTTATTTCATTCAAAGTATTTATTTCTAGTCTCACATTTAGAAGAGCCAGGCAAGCAAGGATTTCTTTATCAGTAAAATAAGGGGCCACATTATGTAATCTTTTTTTTTTTTAAGCCCGGAAGTATTTTTTTTTTAATTTTTAGTTTTTAAAATTGATTTCAGAGAGGAAAGGAGATGGAGAGAGAGATAGAAACATCAATTATGAGAGAAAATCATTGATCGGCTGCCTCCTGCACACCTCCCACTGGGGATCAAGTCCACAACCCAGGCATGTGCCCTTGACCGGAATCGAACCTGAGACCCTTCAGTCTGAAGACTGACACTTCACCCACTGAGCAAAACTGGCTAGGTAGGGCTAAGCCTTGACCATTTAAAAGTACTTGATAGTTGTAAAATGTGGTCTGGAATACTACCCTACTAAGAATACTAAGAATGTTAGACAAGTATGTTTAAGAGTTTTAAATACCATTCCAAACTTATTCACATCTATTGTTTGTTTCTTTGACATAGTAAGAGTAAATATTATGTCATTTTAAAATTCAGGAACTGAAACACAGAAAAATATTTGTCTAAAATCACACAGAATAGGAAAACTCTGGGTTTCTACTACTGGGTTCTTTTCATAACATCAAAATTTGGAATTAATTTGGAAATGTGGATACCTACAATTCAAGAACCAGAGTGGGGTTGCCAATTTATTGCCATTTCTGACTTTTAGACTTGTCTGATATCTATGAAAGAAGATAATATTAACAGATTCAACAAATATTTACTTGGTGTCTACTAAGTGGCAAGTCTTATCAGACATAAGATTACTCTGCAGCAGTAGGGAGGCTGGATTAGAAATAGCCAGAGGTGAGGATGGTGGCAGTAGGTAGCATGGGAACAGATGGAAGAAAGTAGACAAGATGAACCACTTTTTAAATTATTCTTTTTTTTTAACATATTTTTATTGTTTTTTTTACAGGGAGGAAGGGAGAAGGATAGAGAGTTAGAAACATCGATGAGAGAGAAGCATCGATCAGCTGCCTCTGGCACCCTGCCCCCCACTGGGGATGTGCCTGCAACCAAGGTACATGCCCTTGACTGGAATCGAACCTGGGACCCTTCAGTCCGCAGGCCGATGCTCTATCCACTGAGCCAGACCAGTCAGGGCTAAATTATTCTTTATATTCAAATTCATCCATGAAACAAATATTTATTTAGCACTTACCAGGTACCAGACACTATTCTATGTTCTTGGATATATAAATTAGCAAAATAGATAAACATCCTTTTCATAAGGTTTACATGGGGGCAGGTGCAGGGGACAAAAAAGTAATTAAAATATGTATTATATTAGATGAAGATAAATATATTAGCGGGGAAAAAGAAAAGAAATTGAGAAGGAAGATAATGGATGCTGGTGGGGGAGTGTGTGTGTAGAGAGTGGTTGTGCTATTTTAATAAAGTATACAGTCAGTCAATGCCTTGCTTTAAAGGTGACCCATGAACTGAGACCTAAAGAATATATGAGAGCAATCCATGCAAATACTTGGAGAAAAAGGCAAAGGAAAAACAAACACAAAAGACCTGAGGCAGAACTGTGGAGCACTTGAAAAACAGCAAGGATGGGTCCAGTCTGAGTGGTATAATAAAGGAAAAGAGTAGTAATAAATAGGTACTGTATTTATCTTTCTACACAACTTACTACCTCCATTTACTTGCTATGTTCTAACTTCTCTCCAAGTTAGAATATACATGAACTTTATATTATGTGCTCTAAAATGTCTTAAAGTCCCCATGGTTAGGTGTTATTTGTATACAGTGATCAATAACATCACTTCATAAGACTTAAAGCTCTAATATGTAATCATTCACCATTGAATAGATTATTGAATAGACTGGATCAGATTTTCAATCGTGTCCAAAGAGAATTTGTTAAATGAGACTCTAGTTTCCTGTCTCAACATATAACACACACACATTGCACCAAAAAAAGAACAGGGCAGTTATACTCAGATGTTATTTACATCACTTCACTATCTATCTTCAAATTATAAGACAGGAAAAAAATGTTAGACAAGTATATTAAGACTCTGAAGTTAAAATTCTATATAGTAAGAAGTAATATTAAACAACCCAAACACACTATCTAGAAGAGTGTTTCATAAATTTACCCCTCTGTTCACTCCACAGAAGTTAAAGCATTTAAGTTTGGCAACCCCATTACCTTGTTGAATTTTACTGTAGAAAATATAAACTAACTTTTAGGTTAGATTTTGAAAGGATGTTCATATCAGAACTCCCTAAATGTGATATTAAATGTTACATGACTTGCTCTCTCAACAAACTCATATCTGGTGATCTAGACCCTTTCCTAGAATGCTTTCCTCATGTCTTCTATCTATATCAATGATTTGCAAAGGAATAGAGTTCCTCCAGAAGTATACATCAGACTGTGAGGGATTTTTAAAGTCAATTCCCAAATGATTACTACCTTGAGCCTAAGTCACATTCTTTTTTAAAAAAATAACAACGCTTTTTGAAAAATATATTTTCTTATTGATTTCAGAAAGGAAGGGAGAGGAAGAGGAGGAGGAGAGAGAGAAACATCAATGATGAGAGAGAAACATTCATCGGCTGCCTCCTGCACACCCCCTGCAAGAGCTCAAGCCCACAACCCAGGCATGTGCCCTGACCAGGAATTGAACCTGACCTCCTGGTTCATCGGTTGATGTTCAACCACTGAACCATAACAGCCAGGCCTAAGTCACATTCTTAAGGTATACTGGGATTTTCAGGGGAAGGAAAAATTGAGAACCACTGATCCAAATCCTTTAGATCCAACTAAAATCTCACTTCCTCTACAATGCTTTTCAAACCCATTTCAGGTTCAAAGGAGGAATTAATGACCTCTTCAAAATGTGATTATCTAAACTAATAAAAGCGAAATATTAAAATTAATCGTTTCTCCCAGACAGGGTAAGCCACGCCCACCAGCCAATCAGAGCGGCTGTATGCAAATTAGCCCAGCCAACATGGAGGCCGCCACTCACGGACCTGAGTAAAGGGCAGTTTCCATTGCGGCAGGAGCGAAAGTGAAGCTGCACCCGCTCAGCTCAGCTCCGATTAAACTGGCTCTAGCGAAACACAAATTTGAAACAATATAACAATCATAGAATCCTCCGGAGCTGAAGGAAAGAGCAGCCCGGGCCTAACCACTAAGTAACATTGTGTCATTATAGACACTGCGAGGTGAGGCAGAGGAGGCTTCAGTTAGAAGGCCGCCTTAAAGGAACCATGTATCAATTATAGAAGATAACCCCAGGCCTTAAAGGAACAGCATCAATTATAGGAGAGAAACTGCACAAACCTGCGTCCAGCCAGCCTTGCTGGGACGTTGGGTCAATGGGAGCTGTGGGCAGCCTTAAAGCCCCTCACCCAGGCTGGTCAGGCACGCCAGCAGGTGGACATCCCCCGAGGGGTCCCAGACTGTGAGGGCACAGGCAGGGCTGAGGGACCTCCCGAGTGCACAGAGCGGCTGCAGGACGGGACAGCGCAGGACCCAGGACCCGTGAGTGGGAAAGAGGCGGCAGGGTTGGAGGGCACCGGGAAGCGGGTAAGAGGCGGCAGGGGGTCTGCGGCCTGCTTGGTGGGCTTCCCAGGCCCTTGGAGGGGCATCGGGGAACAGGAAAGAGGTGGCAGGGGGCTGGCAGCCTGCTTGGTGGGGTTCCCAGGTCCTTTGCGGGGCACCGGGAAGCGGGTAAGAGGCGGCAGGGTGTCGGCGGCCTGCTTGGTGGGCTTCCCAGGCCCTTGGAGGGGCATCGGGGAGCGGGAAAGAGGTGGCAGGGGGTCAGCAGCCTGCTTGGTGGGCTTCCCAGGCCCTTGGAGGGGCATCGGGAAGTGGGT
>PVJC01049548.1:0-12113 GCA_004026665.1 Murina feae | reverse complement strand
TATTGGACTTAGTGTTACAAAGTCCGTTACTTTTCAACTTTCTTAAGAAGCACTCTGCCTTTAAGCAAAAGGTCATCATTGCTTAGGGCAGTATCCCATAGAACCCATAGAAGCCTCTAGAAATATTTGATTTTTTGGTATACAGTTATTTATACATTATGGGATATAAGGAGATGAACCAGGTTTTCCAGGCCCCAGAAGGGCCCATTGGAGACAAAGAGTATGGGAAACTCCCACCAGGAAAGTGTTGGAGAAGGCAATCGCCTCATTCTGTATATGGACTGACATTTGTCTTAGGTTCATCTTTAAGAAATACATGAATGGAACAGAACCCCCGGCCCACAAATAGAAGAGGATGTGAGACCTGAGAAACAATATAAATCCCTTTCCCAGTCCCCAATTAATCCCGAGTGATACATGAGTGAGTCAGAGCAATACAATGAAGGCTTTGAAAACTCAGCTGATATTGAAACCAGCATCCACAGAAGATGAGGACAAACATGCAGGCTGAACCTAACTGAATTGATTGTCTATTATAACAACAGGAATACCCTCCCCCCAACAATCTCCTAAAAATATTAGTAAGGCCTATAGTCTCACAACATACTATTCAAAATCTCCAAAGTCAAGCCAGTCCAAGATTATTCAACAAAAAGCCAGAACGATTTGCCAAATTTTAAAGACAAATAAAATGAATGTCAAATATGAAATCCAGAAGTTAGAATTATCAGTCATACTTTAAGGCTTATTATAGCCATGCTTAATGAGGTAAAGACAACACTCTTGAAATGAATGGAAAGTAAAAGATCTCAGCACAGAAAAGAACCAGATATAAAGTTGAGAAAATATTTTAAATAAAAAATTGGCTTGATGACATTAATGAGAGTGGAGATGACATGAAAGAGACAATAAACTTAAAGATATATTAATACAGCCCTGGCTGGTGTGGCTCAGTTGGTTGAATGTCATACAATGCACCAAAAGATTGTCGATTTGTTTCCTGGTCAGGGCAATGCCCAGGTTGTGGGTTCAGTACCCAATTGGTGTGTGTGTGGGAGGCAACCAATTGATGTTTCTCTTTCTCTTCCCCCTCTCTAAAATTAATATGCCATATTTTAAAAAAAGATATATCAATAAAATTATAAAATTTAGATACAGAGATAAAATTTTCAAAAAAATTATATCCAGCAATAAAAAGAGGAGCACACAATTGATACAAGCAACAAGGTGGATGAATATATATATATATATATATATATATATATATATATATATATATAATTTATTTATTTCAGAGAGGAAGGGAGAGGAAGAGAGAGATAGAAACATCAATGATGAGAGAGAATCATTGATTGGCTGCCTCCTACACCGTGGTCCAAGCCCACAACCCAGGCATGTACCCTTGACTGGAATCAAACTTGGGGCCCTTCTGTCCACAGCCCAACACTCTACCCACTGAGCCAAACTGGCTAGGTGGATGAATCTTAAATGTACAGCAAGTCCTCTGTTAGCCTTGTGTCATCAATAGGCTCTTGGAACGGTGGCATAATGACTTATCGTGGAAACAGTTTTACCGCAGGCTAACTGATGTAAACAAAAGTTAAGTTCCTGTGTCATCCCATCAGTATTGTGACAAAATGGCTTTGAACAAAGCAACGTTATTCAAGGGCCTGCTGTATTAAGCTTAATGTAAGAAGCCTAATAAAGGCCATATACAATCTCATTTATATGCTGTTCTAGAATAGATCAAACTACAGGTCCATAGAACAAATGAGTAGTTGCCAGGGTTTCAGTGAGGGGTGGGATTGAGTATAAAGGGGAGTAGGTACAGGTGATGAAGCTGTTCTTGACTATGGTTATGGTTTTGCAACTCTCAGTATTTATCAAAACTCACAGAAGTTGTTCATAATTTTTATCTTTACCTTTTCTTCTTCTTCCTCTTCTCAAAGGATACCTTTCAGCATTTCATGTAATACTGGTTGGGTGGTGATGAACTCTTTTAGCTTTTTCTTGTCTGTGAAGCACTTTATCTGACCCTCAATTCTGAACGATAGCTTTGCTGAGTAAAGTAATCTTGGTTGTAGGTTCTTGCTATTCATTGTTTTGAATATTTCTTGCCACTCCCTTCTGGCCTGCAAAGTTTCTGTTGAGAAATCAGCTGACAGTCATATGGGTTCCCCCTTGTAGGTAACTGACTGCTTTTCTCTTGCTGCTTTTAAGATTCTCTCCTTGTCTTTTGCCCTTGGCATTTTAATTATGATGTGTCTTGTTGTGGTCCTCCTTGGATTCCTTTATTTTGGGTTCTCTGCACTTCCTGGAGGAGGGGAGCTAAGGGGGGAAAAAAGAGAAACAACTGTAATAATATGAATGATAAAGAATAAAAAAAAAGCCCACGTTTAGTGAACATTTATGAAACACCAATTAATTTTTTTTTATCTATAAGCTAAATATTATTCTGATGCACAAATGATATGGGAAGAATCTGAGTCACAGAAAAGTTAAGTAACTAAAGGTTGAGGTCACGACCTCATAGCTAGGAAGTTGTAGAATTAAGAAATAGTCAATCATTCTTGGCTCAACAGTTAAATTCTGTTAGTTTTCAAAGACATTATCTCTTTTGATTTTACATTGCACTAGTTTCTCTACCTGAACTAGCTAGTATATTTTTCATATTTTCAAATAAAGTAGTGTTGTTGTTTCTAATAATGTAAGACAAGTGACTTCAGGACTTGGTCAAATTGTTGGTAAAAAATTGTCTAGCCCTCTTCTTTAAATCATGGAAGATGTTAAGTCCATATCCCTAATATTATAATCCTTGCATTTTATTTGAAGAATGAAAATAAAAGTTATTAAACGTTTGCTTACCTTGCAAAAAAAAAAAAAAACCTCACAGAAGTAATTATTGTCTGAAAAAGGGAGTTTTACTGTAGGCAAATTTTCAAAGTAAAATTTTAAATGACAACTTACCTAATTGGTTTTCTGCCCTGCACCATATCCCCAGCCATCCTTTCCACCCATGTTTTCTCACTCGTTCTATCTAAGCAGGAAACTGGGACAGGGAGAGAGAATTATGGAAGTCGTCGTGAGTCACTGCCCAGCAGGGAGTGCTGTGTCCTCTCGCCCACAGGATGCTCCATTCCAGTGATGTGCAGTTGAATGTCTTTCTGGTGCACATTTGCTGATTCTGCTGTCCTTTGTCTTCTTGAGGAGGTGGGAAAGAGGATTCAAGTTTGCATGGTGGAGAGAGAGGGCAGCCACAGCACCTCTCCTTCCAATGTGATAAGAAGCTATGAGTTTACTAGGAGTGTGGCTGGACTGTTTTTCTGCTATTCATCAACAAGGAATGTTGGCCAGGTAAGATTACCCTAGGAGCAAGAGGCTACTGGGCATTGGCAATATGAAAGGGACTTTGAACAGGTAAGAAAAAAAAAAAGAAAAGATACAATGGTTTCTAGCTTTTTTAACTGCAGTGTTAGAGAGTGACAAAAATGGGTAATCCGAATGAAGGTCACAGATAACGGAAAACCACGAGAATTAGCTTTATATTTCTCTAGGTTTCTATAAAACATCCAAGTGGAGAGGCTCTGCAGGTAATATCCAGATTTTGAATTTAAAATATACATATGCATATATATATATATATATATATATATTGATTTCAGAGAGGAAGGGAGAGGGAGAGAGAGATAGAAACATCAATGATGAGAGAGAATAATTGATCTGCTGCCTACGGCAAGACCCCCACTGGGGATTGAGTCAGCAATCCGGGCATGTTGCATTGACCGGAATCGAACCTGGGATCCTTCAGTCTGCAGGCCGATGCTCTATCCACTGAGCCAAATCGGCTAAGGCAAGATTTTAGATTTGGAGGAGAAGGATTAGGCAAGAGAAGAGTTGTAGGATGGCTTCAGTTTTAGCACTGAGTCCTTCCGAGAGCCTCAGGTTGGAACGACCTACGCTCATCTCAGCCACACTGACCCAATCTCTTCCCACTTCCTCCTCCTCCACCATGGTCCCTCTTAGTGCCACACGAGAAAACCTAAGAGGCTGGGAAGAGGGCTGGGACAAAGGAGTTTCATTGCAGCTGCCCTTCCTCCATAATTCTATCTCCTTTTTTCCCCCCTAAATTGATTATGTGATTCAAGTTCTAAAGTTGTTGGACTTTTTAAATGGCCAAACACTTGAGAGGTATACCTGGGATTTAATTTATAGGTATGACTGAGTGGCAGCAGGGAGAGGGAAATGCCATTAAAAGAAGAGTTAACATGCCATGGCACACAAAGCCACGTGGGGAAGCACGAGGGGCAGTCAGGAGGCGTAGGAATGAGGTGAGAGCCTTCATTCCATAGTGGCGGGAGGCTGTAAATAAGGACCTCCTTTTGGGCAGGATGCAAACACAGATGTTGGAGTTTGTGTTTAGAGCATTTGTAAATATGATCCACAACAGCAAAATCACAGGGATGGGATGAATGTAAACAACTTTAGCCATCAATTTGGCCCATGTTTTCAAGATGCCAAATCATCAATAGCAGGATATCAAACATTATTATTACAAAAGCCTAGCAGTGCCCCCACCCCCACAACAAATGACCTAAAGATACTTGAGAAATGGACACTTAGTGTTGTATGCCACTGAGAGTTTGGGTTGTTATACAGCAATAGCAGACCAATACTGCATCCTTGATAGTTGCAAAGAGTTGACCTTATGCAAACAGTGATGCAGGAAAATAAATGCCCTGACTTCACTCTCTTCTCTCCTTTCAATATTCTCCCAGAGGCCAGAGGACAAAAAAGACCATTAATGTAGTCCATGCAGATTAGTCCCCTGGAGTACAGAATTGGGAGGTGGAGGTGGAGAGTGGATATGGAGGGGAAATGGAGATTGTCCAGCTTAGAGACTTAAAAGATAAGTAAGGCCCTGACCGGTTTGGCTCAGTGGATAGAGCATCAGCCTGCGGACTCAGGGGTCCCGGGTTCGATTCTGGTCAAGGGCATGTACCTTGATTGTGGGCACATCCCCAGTAGGAGGTGTGCAGGAGGCAGCTGATTGATGTTTCTCTCTCATCGATGTTTCTAACTCTCTATCCCTCTCCCTTCCTCTGTAAAAAATTCAATAAAATATATTTTTTAAAAAAGATAAGTAAGAATTCACTTGTGAGAGGATACAGTTTTAGACTAACAACAGGCATGTGCAAAAGTCCTGGGGTAGAAGCAACATGAGACCTTAAGGAAACAGAGAGGTGGATGTGGCAGGAAAATAGAGATCAAGGGGCGACTATTCAACAATGCAAGTGGAGAGATAGACAAGGGTCTTTCCTTGCACATCCTTATGGGCTATGCAGATTATTTTGCCCTCTATCTAAGAGGATTTTCAGCAAGGATGGTGGGTGATACAATGTGATTTATATTTATAAAAAGATACTCAGGCTTGCTGGACCAATAATGGATGGGAGGGGAGGGAAAGAAATATGAGGAGGCCAGCTAGGAGGCCATGACGTTTCCATCTTTAAATTTTCAGCTGTGGCTGCTAAGCCAAGTCATGACTGTAGCATTAAGATATTGCGGGTGCTGGGGAGGGCCATTAGGCAGAAAGCCAGGATAGAACTAATAATTGTTTCAAATGATGGGGCAAAAATTAATCTGGCCCTTGTGGCCTGAATGAGGGGAAGAATCTTCTCCAGCGAGAGAGGCCTCTGTCAGGAAATAGTCTCACAGAAAGTCACCAAGTGAGTAAGGAGGAGGGCTCTGCTTCGGGGAACCCACCTGTCCTCCACAGGGGGCTGTAAATGATGACTCAGGGCCTCTGAACTCCTGCCACGAGGCTTCCTTGCTGCGCTTGTTTGAAGGATGCTTTTCATCTGCTCTTCCTAAGTGCTCCCCAGGAGTAACCAGAGCAAAGAGAAGTTTCGGGAGCCTCAAGTTTAAAAAAAAATGCAGGACACATTCCTTCATCTCACCACCATCTCCAGTGGCTGCTGCCCCTCGTTCATTTCTCCTTGATGGGGCTATCCTCAGGAAAATCTGCAGTTCCCTGTGGGACCTCCTTATTGTCAGTTTAGCAATCTCCCCCCCACCCCTAGTCTTCTGGTAATTGTCTGACAATAGGAGGAAGGGCAGGAACTGAGACCCCTGTGTGGACCATGGCTCTTCAATTCCAGATTTCCTTCCCCCACCTCCTTTTGCACTTATCTCTCTCTGCCTTTCCTGTACCCCCCCCCCCCCCCCCAGCTCCCTGCTTTATTTGCCTTCAAAGTTATAACTCATGTCCCTTCAATTTCCTGAATGCAATAATTATTTCTGTCAGGCCCAAGAGACACTCAAATTAATGAAATTCCTGTAACAAAAAGAGGACATTTATTAAGTGGAAATTTCACTTAAAGACAAGCAAGAGCATCACTCAGGCTAAGGGTTCAGAAGAATGAAGCAATTATTTTGAGGAATGTTTAGTTTGGGGGATTTGTTTTAAGCATAAATATGTTCTGTATATGTATAGACTCCTTGCTTCATAGAGCAGGTGAAAGGGGTGGAAGCTTTTGGGGGTGAAGATCCTGGAATCTCAGGGGTCAGATTGGATCCTGCCTGTGCAATGGACTTACTGTGCAGCCTTCGGAAGGTTACTTAATCTCCCCGCCTCCATTTGCTCATTCACAGAATGGCAGTAATTAAAAAATTCTGCTTATGTCGTTGTTATAATAAATGAATGAATCTATATCCTGTGCTAGTAAGCATGTTATAAATGTTGCAATTATTAGCCTAAAATGAGGTCAGTAACATCAATTTATATACATCAAAGAGTTAATCTCATTTTATAAAATTGAAGACTAATGCGGTTCCTTTCAAGAAAAAAAGGTCCAAATATATATACAGCTATTAACTTGAGAAATCAGGGGGTCTTTTTATTTTTGATTTTTTAGATCATGCACTCAAAACTTGAAAGTCTTTAAGGGCAGGAAATACATGTATAATTCTATTCCAAATTAGGAATTGGGAGCTATAGAATCCAGTATTGCCTAATTAACCCTTGTTCCAAAGGACCACCATGATGTATGAAGAAAATGAGCAATGCCATTTGTGCACTGTCTAGTGAGCCAAACTATCTCCAGATCACCCTGGGAGTTCCCCTGGGTTACCTGGGCAACGAGCCACCTGGGACCAGAATTCCTCTCACTTAGTGGAAGAAGGTACATCTAAGAACGGCTTCCTATAAGACCCGGGCCTTCCATCCTCTCAAGAGACAAAGTTCCCTCAGAATCAGAGCAGCCAGCTTTCTCAGACAACTCATATATTTGGCACCCCAAATCCAGACTACTTGGCAATAAGCTCACTTTATCTTCCTTCCCCCGACCCTAGCTGTGTGAAAATGGATAGCCAAGAGGAGGGAAGCGCTACTCCCTCTGGAACAAAGCACACATTGTACTCGGCAGATGCCATGGCTGTATTTGTTTAGGCCATCCAGAAACTACACACAAAGACCCAGTTACAACTGTAAGAAATGTACAGGGGATAATGTCTGTGAAAGATAAGAGGCCAGGAATGAGGAGGGAAGGACTTCAGACTGCAGTGTGGATCTGACTCCTGGGTCAAGACAGGAGGAAGCCAGGCAGATTTGGGAGGAAGAAGCTTAGACAGGTGCATTGTACTCACTAGTGGAATAAAGAGCTTAATACAGGTATACAAAGAGGAAAACCCCATGAGGTTTACACCAGGATGAAATGGGATTAGCTTTGTAGTTCTTATAATCTTCTTCACAGAAGAATGAAATTTCATTATTATTGGGGATTTGGCTGCTTTTGGAACTCTATCTTCTTTTAACAGGAGTCCGGCCACATCTTTCAAAATCAACGCAAGTTCAATTGTCTTTGATTTATATGCTTGATGAATGATCTTTCGTTTGTCATATTTACAGTATCTGAATGTGGCGGCAGGTTGGTTTTTAAAGGGACATCTTGCTTGAGAAACTGTAAATTCTGTTATAACTTGGCTCAAATAAACTCTGAGATAGACTATCAGTTTGAAATTGCGATGCTCGAATTAATGAGGCAACATGTGATGTCACTTCTTTAGAAAGTCCTTTGAATCCAGCAATTTCATTCATAGGTAGGAAATTGATCACTGGTGGTGCAGGCACACTGGGAAATATTGCCAGACCCTAGTAACTGTGTGATGCTCAGTCATTGGCTGAGAGCTGCTTGAGGAGAGCATGGGCACCCTATAGATCCCAGGGGTCCTACAAGAGGAAGCTATCAGCTCACTGTACTCTGCATGGCAGATCTCGCTTGAGGTGAAGTCTGAGAGGTGCCCCTTCCTGACTGCCCCACTGGCCCTGAAATGCCTTTGAACGGGCTGATGAAAGATGAGTACCGTATGAATGTCTGTCTGTGCTGCTGACCTCCCTTTGTGAGTTTATCTTCCATCAAATCTATTCTTAGTCTTCATTATGTGATCTTGTAGATTTGGTCCTGAAATTAGATGTGTAAATGGGGTGGAGGAGGGGGACCTACCCACTTATCATGATGTAATTGACCCCAGTAGGAAGGCCACTGTTCCTCATTTCCCTGCTGTCCATGGGCCACTGTGGTGATTCTGGGGCTGTGTAGGGGAAGCATTGCAGTGCATGGTTGTGCCTGCACCACCAGTGATCACCTGGGTCTCTTCAGCTTTAAAAATACTCTAATAGCTCATAGAAGGTGCTCCTCAATACATGCTAATTGAATTAAATAACAGGCTTGCGTTTTTAGCAGTCACACAGATGGCCACCTTCAGCGAAATGATATCTACTTAAGTACAATTTGCACAGAATGTATAAGAGCAATGAGGAATGTGGGTTTTCATTGTATTTAGAATATTGCTCATACTCTGCAAAGATAGAGAAGACTCAAGAGTGTCATGATGGTTGTTATTACAAAACCGTCTTTTAAAAGCAGACTACAGAATCTCACTTCTATACATTTCAAGCAGATCTTGAAGTACACCTCTCTATCTTTACCCAAAACGGATTCATGAACCCTGCATGAGATGCTGTTTATTCTTCTAACTCTCTTCTGTACTTCAAGGGTTAGAATCTGTGAACTGTGTTCAGTTGACCATTGAATGCCACGGGTTTGAACTAATGCTTCCTTCCTTCAATTTCTGCAGTTCTTCTTACAGTTTTATGATCATCAAATTATCTGTATGAAACCCTGTTTTCTTTGAAATACCTCAACTGGTTTGTTTTTTTCTGACTGATAGAAACTTTTAAATGATATCTTCCCTTAGGAGTTCTCCATCCTTATGTTGACCATGAAACACTCTAAGTCATAAGCAACCACTTAATTCTGGGGCCCTCCATCACCATTAGGACATTTCTTCCTTATGTCAAGCCCATGTCTGCCTACTTGTCATTCTCCTTTGATGTAGTTCTATCACTTGTGACCATTTAAAGTTAATGTGACTCTTCTTTCACATGGCAGTTATTCAGATATTTGAGATTTTTATTTCTCTCTACCTGTTAACCACCTACCCAATAATTTCTTCTCCAGGAAGAATGACCTTAGTTTCTCTATGATTTCTTTACCCATTATATCTTCAAGCTGCTAAGAGTGAATTGTCCAGTCATTCATTTGACTCTGATTTATTTAGTTACAACAGTCCCTACACATTTTGGCCAGTACTTGATGCTTTGGGGTGGAAATCAGGTCAAGAATGAAGGGTCCATAAACAAATTAAATTAAAAAGATAGATCTGGGGGGGAAAAACAGCAATGAAGATGGCAGTTCTTACAAAGAATTCTTATAAACTGACAGTAAAAGTCTTCAGAATAAAATCCAAGACTATGCATAAATAATTAATAAAGTATATAACCAAAATAGCTGACAAAATGAAATAATATTCTCAAATAATATTCAACTAGTATTAGGGAAATAAAAGTAACACAGAGATATCCTTTCATACCCACCAGACTGAGAAAATGACTAAAAGAGTGATAACAGCAATTAACAGTAAGAATATGGGTAAAAATTTCCACCAATGCTTTTATGACACAAAATAGAGTATTATATTCCCTTAACATGGATTCTGGCAACATTTATAAAAAAATAATCTCCTGACCCTGAAATTTCATTTTTGTGAATCTACCCCTAGAAATACAATGCATACTTTGGGAGACTTCTTTGAGAAACTCTTATCCTTCTAAAGGAGAACAAATAGGTACTAAAGAAAGAAGAAAAGAAAAAAAGGTGAGGAGAATTGTGGGTGTGCCATCAGCCGAGAAGCAGTACTATAAGATGACAGAAATTGGATTTACAGAAATCAGTGGAACTTGGCATTTGAATTTGGACATCCATTATATCCTCCCCATGGCTGAATGGTATTATCCTGGTAATGAGGCTGCTTAATTAAGCAAAGAAGGTAACACTAATGCAACTTCCCGCAGAACCATGAGAGTACCAGGGAGGGGAACAGCACAGCTCAGTGACCAGGTGGCAGTTTTTCCATAGCAGTGACAGTTGCTGAGTGTTCTGACAGCCTTGGAGCAATGCTCAGGAATCCACACTCCCCAAGGATCTGTGCTGACTGCTGCCGATACCTCCAGGCAGCAGCAGCCATTTGTTTTCTGACAACCTTTCAACTTGGATGTAATGAGTTTTCCATTTTGTGGCTGGACATTCGAGAGCGGGGAAAATACATGTGAGGTCTCTGTAAGGAGCAGCTCCTGGCATTAAGCAGGTAGCCAGGTGGACATTGGTATGCAGCGGACCAGAGGGAGCTCAGGGATGTTCTTTCGAAAAAACAAGGTGGTGGCTGGGCAAATATGGGGGCAACGCCAGCAGCCCAGAGTAGCCTGGGCTTCATCTAATTCCATCTGTTCTTATGGGCTCCCCAGGACAAGCTCTGATTGGCCAGAATTTCTCAGTTTCTTACTAGGAACTGAGACCTTCTAAAAATCTCAAGAGAAGTGGAGCTTATAAAAGTCCAAATGTCCAGGCTGTCACCTGTTCCAAGTAAATCACAATCTCTGGGGGTCCAGACATCAGAATATTTTTAAACTCTCCAGGTGATACCAGTGTGCAGCCTACTGTGACAGCAAGTCTTGCTGAAGATAGTCCTGGCAACTGCGTTTAAAAACAATTAGGAAACCATTACGTAATGTTTCACGTAGACATAATGTTGGTACTTAAAATTATCTGTCTTGAAAGGAGAAAGAATGTTATTTAAACAATAGGTTGCAGTATAGCCGGCGTGGCTCAGTGGTTGAGCATTGAGTTCACATGCTCAGGTTGCAGGCTCGACCCTCAGTGGCAGGACATGCAGGAGGCAGCCGATCCATGATTCTCTCATTGATCTTTCTCTCTCTCTCTCCCTCCCTGCCTTTCCCTGCCTCTCTGAAATCAATATTAAAAAAAAAAAAAGCTCAGCCTTTGCAGTTTGCTTTAAAAAAATAAATAAACAATAGGTTGCAGACCTCCTAGCTGTTCACTATAATATATATATTTTTAAATAAATTTCATTGATTTTTTACAGAGAGGAAGAGAGAAGATTAGAGAGTTAGAAACACCAATGAGAGAGAAACATCGATTAGTTGCCTCCTGCACACTCCCCACCGGAATGTGCCCGCAACCAAGATACATGCCCTTGATGGGAATTGAACCTAGAACCCTTCAGTCCGCAGGCCAACACTCTATCCACTGAGCCAAACCGGGAAGGGCATATTTTTGCTAAATTAAAAAAAACAACAAAGCCAAGGGCACACCCCAAAACAATTCAATCAGAATCTCAAGGTGTAGGACTTGGGTGCATACTTCTTTAAAGTTCTGCAGGTGATTTCCTAGGTGAATTTCCTTTGAACTACTGTGTCGATCAGATGATGCTCCTCTTTACTGAGCTTGGTGCTGCTGACCGAATGGGTGGTCCTATGGGCCAGGTGACCATCTTTGTGGGCTTTGAATCTGTAAAGCAAAAACTTAGCTAGGATCTTACAGCTCTGGGCTGTCTGTGGCATCCAAGATATGTAGAATACAATGGTTATAGACAGTTTAAAAAAACCTCTTATAAGTAACTAGGGGCCCGGTGCACAAAAATTTGTGCACTCGGGGTGGAGGGAGTCCCTCAGCCTGGCTTGTGCCCTCTCACAGTCT
>PVJC01049547.1:0-12130 GCA_004026665.1 Murina feae | reverse complement strand
AGAATCTCCGTAATTGGTTAGTTAAGAGGCAGCTGCGTTTGTCAGATCAACCAAGTGGCCTGCAGGTCAAGCCCCTCCTGCCCTGCCTGGCTGCCCCCCACGTGTGGTGCTCCTGTGGGTGCCGCACGGATGGGGTTGGGGGTGGGGCCAGGAGCAGTCCACGAAGTCTGCATTGTCAGGCCAAGCGGTGGGTCAGGGTGCCCTGTGATTTCACTTTCTGCTTTAGACATTTCTATCTTTTCTTGAAATTCCTGCCACAGCTCACAGCACACGTAGGCATTAAGTCCCGCAGTCTGCAAGGAAGGCAAGGCGAGGCTCATGTGGAGGCAAAAATCACTCTACCTGTTACCGGGGAAGTTGAGGCGCCCCGCCCCCTCCCCCCGCTGAGTGCTGGGGGCGGAGCCCTTACGATATCTCCAGAAAAATAATTTTCTGAGACTCACTCGGAAGGATGAGTTCTTTTTATTTGTCTGAAGTTACACTCTGGGTTTCCCAAGTCCCATTTCCCTTAGTCCAGTCATAGAAGAAGTGCAGTGGGGGCTTCGGTAGAGCTAAAAGCAAAGCCATTGCCTAGAGTTTTGGTTCCATGTCGCAGCCGGGACCAGTCCAGCATCAGGCTGGTTACGGTCCATTCGTCCACTGTGTGTGGGGTCCACATGGAAGCATGTGTTTAGGGGACTAAGTATCTCAAGTTTCATAGCCTTGCAGTGACCATGCCCATTCTGGCCAATGACCCGTCCCTGTCCCCGGGTGTGACTGACAGACAAGTGCATTCCTGATGTCACCCCCACTTTCCTGGGCAGGCATCTGTCTTCCCTCCCCCTTCCCCTGGGGAGTGTAAAGCTGTAGCTTCCTGGCGAAGCTGCCCAAATGACATGCCTATAACAGTCTGGGTTTCAGGTTCAGTCCCTAGCCCCAGTACAATAGTTGGCCTTCCCTTTCCTCCTTTCCTGTCATTAATAACTAGGCTAATTACAACAGTATCACATCCATCCCGGGAATCCCTTGAAACATCCGTAGAGCAGCTGGGCTGCAGTTGAGGGCCACGAAGACGACTCTGTGAAGGCCATGGTCACACACAACCAGGCCCTGAGGGTGCTCCCAGTCGGCGTGGGAGATGGATGTTAACCCAATAATCACGTGATGAAAAGTCAAATGACAATTGTGATCATCAAAATGAGGAGAGAGCTGCATGGGAGTCTGAGCCAGTAACAGGACCTGACTGAGACTGGGGGGCTTCCTGGAGGAGGTGCTATTTGCAATGAGCACTGAAGATTAGAGAGGTTGACTAGCAGAAAAGGGAACTTCTCTGGCTGTGTGTGTTGGAGGAATGACCGGAGGCTGTGTGGCTGCGGAGAGGCGGGGAT
This sequence comes from Murina feae, assembly GCA_004026665.1. Taxonomy (NCBI): domain Eukaryota; kingdom Metazoa; phylum Chordata; class Mammalia; order Chiroptera; family Vespertilionidae; genus Murina; species Murina feae. The sequence continues at coordinate 10,763 of PVJC01049547.1, read as the reverse complement.
GAGACCCCCAAAGTGCTCCCCCTCCTGGCAGTCACTTCAGGGAGCAGTAGAAGGAAGCCTTCTAAGTTGGGGGCATTTTGAAAAGATCTGTCTGGCTATCATGGGAGAACAGGTTGGAAGAGGCCTGAGTGGCTCCACAGGGACTGGGGGAGGCTGGGATGATGACCCAGGTGAGACAAGCTGGGGGCTTGCTCTGGCCAGTGCACGAGGATCTGGATTCTGGAGGGAAGGAGAGAGGCCCAGTGATGTTCAGGGGGAAGATCAATGGAATTCGGAGATGGACTGTGCCTGAGTGTGGGAGCAGCATTGGGAACGATGACTTGGGAGGGTCAGGCTTCAGTGGGTGAGGCTTTCTGGGGCCCAGATTTGGGGAGACCCTGAGTTGGGTTCTGAGCATGCCGGCAGGCTGCTGGAGTGGCTGGGTGCTGCTGATGGAGGCACAGGAGTGGCAGAGCTCCGAGCAGGAGCTGGCCTGAGACAGGGACCCTCTGACCCCTGTTCTCCACCCAGCACCTCCCCGGGGCCACCACATCACTCCTAGGCCTCGGCCGTGAGGCCACATGGAGGAAAGGTCTGGCACCAGGGACCTGAGCTGACGGTGCTCAGGAGAAAATACCAGCCTGTTTGCCGGATGGCCGAGGGGCCCTGCCTGCCGTGCCTGCAAAGACCTGGGCCACGGGCGAGCAGGGAAGAGGCTGAGCCTGGTCGCGGTGTGGACTTGCCTTGTTTCTTTCAGCGTAATTAGGTGCTTAATTGCACCACTAGGGCCTGTCGATGCCTGTGCTGCAGTGATTATGATTTACAGCCGAGTGGCTGTGTGGGGGTCTCTTCTTCTGGCCTCTTCTGTCTCATTGGGCATCTGGGCTGCGGGATTTTCTGCCCAATTTGTGAATGATGAGATCCAACAGGCTGCTTCTGCCACCCCCAGGAAGCAGGGCAAGATGAGGGGGCCCCTTCCACAGGCTGTCTCTGGGAAGGGCTGGGCTCCCCTAAAGCATGGAGGGTTGGGGGCCTGGAGAATGAGGTGCGGAGGGTGTGGAAAGACAGACCTGAGGTTCCCTGGTCTGTGTTTAAGGCCTGGTTTCTCTCATCAGCTGGCGCCTGGAGCCAAGCACTTCACCCCTCTGAGCCTGTGTCCTGACTCACACAATGGGTATTTTGGGTATTTCAGAAGTGCCCGCAGCATGGAGTCATCTCGAGGTTTAGATAAGATGTGTGAAGCTTTAGCACATCGTCTCCCAGTGACCGCACACTCCATAAGCACTAGCTGCCAGCACCGGGATCACTGCCATTGTTCTGAGTGTTTGCCTTCTCCAGACGGCACCTGGCACAGGTCACTGGGGCTGGGAGGGGGCAGTGTGTGTGTGTGTCCTCTGTCCTATTAGAACCCGCTCACTGTGGTGCTGGATTACAGGTGTGAGGTCTGGATCCTTCATGTGACCATGAGCCCATGCGTGCATTGCTCAGAGCGGGTGCTTGATGAATGTGTGTCGGATGAATGGATGATCTAGCCCAAGAAAACCAGGACCAGGGAGCCCTGACTGTCAGGATCAGAGCCCAGCCGCCCGCCCGCACCACTACAGTGTGCTCAGTCCCCCTCCTCCTCTGTGGCAGGGGGAGGGGGTGGGGAAGAACTTCTGAAAGCCACATGTGTTTGCTGGCAGAGGGGTGACAGGGTGGGAGGGAGCTGGGGGAGGAGAAAGCCTGTCCAAGCCTTAGTGCCCTGGGGTGAATGAGGGTGGGCTGGGGGGGGGTGGGCCATGCTCCATGCTCCCTCTCTAGGAGCCGCTGCTCCCAGCGCTTCGCATTATTACTCCATTAGCGCCTTGTAGGGTTGACAAATGAAGGATAATTAATATCCGTGAGGGAAACAGATGTTGAGGTAATTCATTTCCCGCTGAGCATTTGCAACAGCATCCCCTCACTCCCTGAGAGCATGGCAGGGCCAGAGGACCTCTCCCTGCCCTTGGCCAGAGGTGATGGAATCAGCAGGGCTGACAGCCTCCAGCTGGGCCCAGCCTGGCACTGGGAAGGGGCACCTGGCCCCACACCAAGAGGGCTGCTGTAAGGTTTCCCAGGGCTTGCTCTTGGGAAGTTCTGTCTATGGCCCATGGCCCACCTCATGCCTCCTGCTGTGCCACAGCCCATGTTTTCCCACTTCCTAGGGATGTTGGCCAGCCATCATGCTCGGAATCAGGGAGGATGGACAGGCTCCCTGCTGCTGCCCACCTGCCCTCCTCCCTTCTGGAGCCTGGGAGCAAACCCCTCACCATGACCCTGCCAGCTCCCGGTGACCCTGTTGTCCCACCATTTTGAAGGCTAGAATGCATGGCATCAGGCCTGAGTTCAGTTCCTAGCTCTGCCACTCACTGATTCAGTGCCCATGGGAGAGTCACTCCCTTTCTGGAGCTTTAGTCTCACCATCTGTGAAGTGGGTATAATTGTGTGTATGTGACCTCAAGTTAGCAAGCTTGAGTACCACTTCATTTGGAGAAAGAAGGACCAGCCGCCGCCTGGTCCCCTCAACCCCCCCACCCCAGGCTCCCGCCCGGGAAGGCATCCGCAAGCCCAAGGCGCCGGATGCCTTCCCAGGACGGAGGCTCCCAAGATGGCGGAGGCCGCAGCCCCGGAGAAGCCGCACACCGGGGCTACGGCCTCCACCATCTTGGCTGGGCTAATTTGCATACAGCAGCTCTGATTGGCTGGTGGGCATGGCTTACCCCGTCCTGGAGAAACAGTTAATTTCAATATTACGCTTTTATTAGTTAAGATTATTATTACTACTATTAATTATTTACAGGGTACCAGACCCAGTGGTGGTCACTAAAATGAACAAAATAGATATTCCTGTCTTCATGGAATTTATAGTTGAGCCAGAGAGAAAAACAAAAATCAAATCAATAGACAAGTCAATTAAATGGTTCTCAAATTGTGATGACTGCTATGAAGGAAACAGAGTTGTGATGGAAGACTTCTTGGAGGAGGTGATGTTTGAAAATGAATGGGAGTCAAGTAGATGAGGAGAGATGGGGTAGAGCACCTAGGTAGGGAAACCAGCCTATGCAAAGGCCCTGGGGTGAGAAAGAGCTTAGCATTTGGGAGGAGATGAGAAGGCACCAGGGAGGCCAGAGCAGACCCGTGAGATGATTGGAAGTTACATGTGTGAGTGCCCAGCATAGTCTCTGAGATAAGTCTGCAGAGTGACTGAACCCCAGCAGAGACTGTCCTCCTTCTCATCCTGGCCTCCTCACAGTGAGTGATCAGCAGGGGCTTCCCCCTCCAGGAGTTGGAGCCTGGCAAGGACAGACCAGCCGAGGGGCCAGTAGAGCTCAGTACCAGGGCGCCAGGTCTGGAGCCTACACACCTCCCACCCGAGCCTGGAGAGCCTGTATGAGAGGTGGTGATACTGGGAAGGGCTCACTAGCTGGCAGTTGACAACTGATCTCCAATGTTCTGTCTAGGTGGGGGCGGAGGGGGGGGGGAGACTGTAGGAGGTGGGGCAGGGAAGTAGAAAGGGTCTAAGTAATAAGGGGCAGGGAAGGATAAAAGCCCTTCTCACCATCACCCTCCTCTCCACAGGCCCAACCCCCCCTCCCTTTTTTCTGACTTTCTAAATTTTGAATTGTAGACTCACAGGAAGTTGCAAAAACAGTCTCTCGTATCCTTCACCTAGCTTTTCCAGTGATTGCATGATGGAATACTACACAGCAGTGAAAAAGAACAGCCATAGACATGCAACAACATGGAGAATCTTGCTGATTCTATGTTGTGTGAAAGAAGCTGCACATGAAAGAGTTCAAGAACAGGCTGAACTGAACTATAGTGACAGGAGTCAGAGTCGTAGTTAACCCCATGGGAGGAATGTTGGTGAGGAAGGGCCACAAGGGTGCGCTCTAGGGTTATAAATGGTCCTGCCTTGCTCTGGTTGGTGGTTGCACAAAGAAACACTTGCGTGCACTTCTAAAATGTTATCAAGTGTGCACTTTGCTGTGTATAAGTTAAATTCCAATTTTTAAATAAAATTTAAAATCCCAATCAAAGACATAAACAAAAAGCCAAAGTAGAAAGACAAATATCAGACACTTGTTCTGTTCACCCCAACAGGGATGAACAATTATTGAAATGCGGATATATTTGTGATCAGCCTATATTTTTTTTAAATGTATTTTTATTGATTTCAGAGAGGAAAGAAAAGGGAGAGGGAGATAGAAACATCGATGATAAGAGAAAGTCATCGAGCGGATCGAGCCTGCAACCTTGCCTATGCAGGAATTGAGCCACGACCTCCTGGTTCATAGGTCGATGCTCAACCACTGGGCCACGTAGACCAGGCTGTATTTGTTAGTTTGTTTACGAAATAAGACATTTTGGACTAAGCTAAGAACTCACTGTGCATTCCACCCCAGGCCACAGCCCTCCCCTGGGCTGTATCCTCAAGGCAGCCTCTGATATGAGGCCAGTGTTCCCTGCTGTGTATTTTAAACTTGTGCACACACAAGTCTCCAAAACCAGAATAGAGTGTTTTCATGTGTTTATTTACAGAAATGGTAGGAGTTTTGCATTGAGATCGCACTTCCTGCGTGTCACTGAGCTCTAGGGTATTCCTTTCAACTGTTGTGCCGTGTTCCATGTAACGAACTGACTTCCGCTTATGTGTCTGTTCTGTGGATAGACATTCAGGTTGCTTCTACCCTTTTGCTGTTGAACTCCCTGTGCCCTGGTGGGGGTGGCTCTGGGGCCCCGCCCCAGCAGTGGGCTGACACTCTTCCAAGGCCAGCTCACGGTCTCTCTGTCGCCCCCAGGTGGTCAAAGTGGTGGGCAGTAACATCTCCCACAAGCTGCGCCTGTCCCGGGTGAAGCCCACAGACGAAGGCACCTACGAGTGCCGGGTCATCGATTTCAGCGACGGCAAGGCCCGGCACCACAAGGTCAAGGCCTACCTGCGGGTGCAGCCCGGGGAGAACTCGGTCCTGCATCTGCCCGAAGCGCCGCCCGCCGCGCCCGCCCCGCCGCATCCCAAGCCGGGCAAGGAGCTGCGGAAGCGGTCTGCGGACGAGGAGGCTTGCAGCCTCTAGACTGACGCTGCCCCGCCACGTGCCCGCCCGCGCCCCTAGGCTGTACAGAGTGCATGAGGAGCTGCTGGACTGTGGGGACGGGACTGTCTGGTCCAGCCACCTCCCCATCCCCGAGACCTGTGGCCACCACGTAGGCCCTCCGACCACCACCCCTTTGCTCAGCATGTAAGCCCCACTCAGCCCTTCCTTTTCAGATCCGTGCGGTGACCTGACCTGGCTCCCACGAGGTAGCCTTGGGTACCAAGGGGACAGCTACTCCAAACATGGGGGCGGGACACCATGCTGGGGCAGGCTGCCCCCTTTGACCACCAGCTTCAGTGGAGTCCAGTGTTTTGCTTTGCTTGCTTGTCCCCCAATTCTGTCCCTACCCTGGGCCTCCCAGCCTTACTCTCCCTCCTCTCCACTCTCCCCCACTTGAGCCTGGGGATGTGGACGGCAACCCCTCCCCAGATTTGGACTTGAATCTCTGAGTAGCTAGGGCCTCTCCCCTGGGGAAGAGTCGGGGCAAGAGCCCCCGGGAGAGCCTTGCTCTGGGGCTGTGGCCTGTTGGGGTCACTCATAGGGACCCTGGGAGGAAAGGGAGACGCCCCAATGCCTCCTGGTGGGTCATTCGTGTTCAGCCTTCTTAGACCTAAGAAACAGCTCCCTGCCCCACCCTCTAGGGAGGTGGGGGACCAGGAATCTCTGCTCTTCCTGCAGGGGGCCTTCCCCTTCTGACTCCATAGCTCCATGCAGAGTTTTGCACCAGCAGGACCCCTTTGAGGGTCTTTGAGGCTCTCCCAGGAGCCCCCTCTGCCAGCTCCCAATGTCCCAGCCCTCTCTCTTGGGGTTCATGCCAAGCTCACCCAAGGGCCTGGGGCTGTTGGGACCCCAGTACCAATCTCCTCACAATTCCTGATCAGGGGAACACCCGCCCCTGGTGATGTGTAAATATTTCTATTGGGCCCAACACCCCCTCAGAACTGGCTCAAACCTCTAGCCACCCCTCAGCAATGGCATGGGGGATGTGGGAGAGGCCGAGGGCTTTGCCGGGGGGTGGGGGTGGGGGTGGGGGGGTAACCCTATATACATGATTCAATCTGTAACTACCAGCCAACCTGAATAAAGTGGTTTAAGAAAACCTCTGGGCAGTGTCTTTTTGGGGCATTTGTGTCTGGGAGCAGCACAGCAGGGGAGGAGGTAGGGGAGGGGACGGGGAAGGGTTTGGCCAGCCCACCCCCACACCTCCCTCAGCATTTTCTCACTTCTGCCTGGGAGATGCGCAGGGAGAGGGTGGAGGAAAACCAGCCTTTGTCCAGCACCAGGCACTTAAATTATCCTTAGATTTTGAAGTAATCACGGGTAAAGAAGAGCGCATAAAACATGTTTACACTGTTTTGTGAATAAATAAATAATAAAGCAAGTAAGGGTGGGCCACTGCCACCCAAGCAGTACCCAGAACCGAACCCCAGGGTCAGGCCCACATGCCTTTTTGATCCATAGCCCCTCCTCTCTGAGGAACCAGCACCCTGACTTAAGGTCATCACATTCTTAGTCGTTATTTTCAGTTTCGCTGCCTATATGCATGTCATCTTAACCACTATAGCTGAGTATTGCTTCTCTTTTTGAACTTTACATACATGGAAACTCACCATCTCTATTCTTGATGCACCGCTGTATTTGTGAGGTTCATCCACGTTGCCATGTGTCTGTGATTTGCCCATTTTTATAGCTGTATAACATCCCACTGCAGGAATATCCTACAACCTATCAACTTACCCATTCTGCTGTCGACAAGACTCTGTTTCCCTCTGAGTGCTACCACCGGCCACACAGCCGTGAGCATTCTAGTCCATGTCTCCTGAGGCACATGAGCCCGAGAATCTCGGGTGGATGTGCCAGGTCGGAGGGCTGGGCATTCACTGCATTTCAGGGATCTCGTTTTCCTCCCGTGAGGTATCGCGTCCCCTGCTACAGTGGAGGAAACAGGCTCAGAGGACCTAAATAGCTCACCGAGTTCACACATTGCACTCTGCTCTGCCAACCCGAACCCCTCCCCTAAACTCTCCCATCATGCCCTGCGCTTTGGACACCCCTGGGTTCATCCAGTGGGAGGTCCCACCCACCGTGGTGGGGCTGAGAATCTGCCTGAAGGTGTGCCGGTCTGGGGCTCTCGGGTCAAGCCCTGGTCGCCAGTGTGGCCAGCTGGTCCCTCCTCTGTGCAGAGACCACAGGCACCACCCATAATGAGCCGGGGCACTGCCTGTCTCCCAGCTCCCCTGGCAGCCAGGCTGAAGGAGCTCTCCCCTCGAGGGCGGGGCCTGGGAGCTGTTGAAATGGTGAGTGGCGCTGGAGGAGCACTGTGTGCCCAGGCCCTGTGCTGATCGCCACAGCCCTGAGGGAGGCTTATATCCTCAGTTTTCAGATGAGGAATCTGAGGTTCAGAGAAGAATGGGTTGGAGGATGGGTGAATGGATGTATGGGTGGAGGAGGAAATGAATGCACCAGGCTAGGCTGCAGGCCCGGCTCTGCACCTGTTGCAGAACCCAGGCATCCCAGGGCCAGATGCTCTCTGACCTGTGGTACTCTCAGGCCAACAGCCAGCCTTTACTGAGGGCAGGGTCAGCCTTTACTCGACAAACGGTCCCCAGTATCTCCAAGACGATGTTAAATTATAGAACTACAGGACCTCTTTGCCTTGCTTTTACCTTGAATGTAATGCCTCATGTTTTGTTTCCAGGGCTGGTTTGTGAGTAGACGGTTGGGGTCCCCTGTGAATGCTTTGGGGTACTCAGGACTTATCGACGAGGCACCCAAACACTTCAGTGTGAATGCCCATCTCAAGTGGGCACCTTCCAAGCCAGGTTGAGGAGTATGCCCACTCCACCCCTTTAAAAAAAACAACACTTCTGGACCGATGCTTATTTTAGTCCCCTTCGTGTATAGCTCTGGAAGCCAGCAGGTATGGGTGGCATTTAGAGCATAGATTTTGGGGTGTGATAGACATGCATTGAAATTTCAGCTGAGCCACTTATGAGGAATGCGACGCTAGGCCCACCTCCCCTCCCTGAACCTTCAGGTTTCCTTGCAGAATTTAAGGGGCACGGTGAGCTCAGCTCACAGTCACCAGCTTGGGGGAGGGCAGGGCCCAGGAACCTGCACTGCCAACTAGTTTCTCTGCAAAGAAAGTGTGTGAGCTGCTGGGACAGCATGTGTGCACGGCAGGTTGTCTGAAAAGACACCCACCAAGTTGAGCTATGGTTGCTCCTAAGAAGTGGGCTAGCGGGAGTACCCCATTAGGCTGACAACTTGTCAAGGGCAAGTATTGTATCTATCACTTGATATGCATGTAAATATTTAAAGAAAACCAAACCAGGAAACAAAATAAAATAAAATGGGGGAAATAGAAGAAAGCCGAGGTTGGTGGCAGTCCTGGTATGGGCCCCATCTGGTGTCTGCATCCCATGGACAAGGTCTCTTCCTCGGGTGATGAGAAGCATTCTCCCTCTGGAGGCAGCCCTCGCTGACGTGCATGGAGGAGACCCCGGAGCCAGGCCCACCCTGCCCTCCTTCACCTTCCTCTCCCGCCCTCCTCCCACACCCACTTCTGTTTGGGGTTGTGATTTAGCTTACGCATTCACACTCCTTCGAAAAGGCCACTTGTCTCAGGAAAGACTTGCCCACTCCCAGCCCGGGGTGTGAACCTTGATGAGTCTAAACTAGGAGCTCTTAACGCGAAGTCCACAGAACACCCCAACTCAGGCTGGCGGGTGAAATGCATGGGATTGGAAAACCTGCATGAAGGGGGGCGGGAGGCAAAGCTACTTTGTTTTCACTGGCCTCCAACTGAAATTTAGCATTTCCTTGGATTATGAATGTAAGCAGCAAACCACAGCAGCATTAGCAGCAACCTGTGATTTGTCACCAGCAGAAAGCACAGATACCTTCACATCATAAAACAGTTATTCCAGGGATCTCAGAACACTGTTTACGCTCATCACTACTTCCATTTACGATTGTTATGAGATCTGCCACTGGATTTTGTTGTTTAATGTGCTAATAAAGAAGCGAGTTTATTCCTATACCACACTTTAAAAAATATATTTTGAAAACCATATTTCAATACAATTGGTGTGTTTTGTAATCTGATCATTTTGTTTTATGACATTAAAGACACTATGCTGAGAAGGATCTATAGGTCTGACCAGAGTGTGGAAGGCGTCCATGGGACAGATGTGGTGGATGAGCCCTGGTCTAAGCCAATACCGATAACTCCATGACCCCAGCCTGGACCAGGTTAGGAAGTGTCATGTGACCTGGGGTGTCAAATTCATAATGAGATGCCAGGGGACATCTGCTGGAGGGAGAGGGCGTCCCTCGCTGGGAAAAGTTCCTTAAAAGGAGAGACAAGGAAGACACACTTTCTTCCTCTGCCTCTTACTGTATGAGCAGGAGATCCGGGAAGTTCTTCCCCGACTGGGCAACGTAAGGAGAGAAGCTGATTCAACTGAGATGCAGAAAGGAGGGGCAGGAAATGCCTGGGTCCTTGAGGATGTAGCTGATCTGCCGTATTAGCCAGATATGGAATCTCTCTACCTCTGGACTCCGCTTATCAATAGACCCCTTATGATGTAGGCCCATTGGATCAGTTGTCATTTACTTGCAGCCAAGAGCACCTTCTCTAGTCCTCTCTGCTAGTTTCCCCCCCGAAGCTCTCCACGCTTGACCTAAGTGTCACTGGACTGACATGGAGAAACAAGCCAGCTCCTTCTTCCATCCGATCTTTATTTGGACTGATCAGATCTTCTTTCCTTGAGGCTGAACATCTTCAGATTCTTCAACTAGACTCAAAAGTCATGGTTTGCAGACCTTTCTCTCCCCCTAACACGCATGTCTATCTAGGTCAGTGGCTCTCAAACTTCAGCATGCAGCAGAATCATGCTGATGGCTGTTACCATTAACTTGTTAAAACACATTTCCAGGTCTCACCGCCACAGATTTAGAGTTGGTAGGGCTGGAGTGGTCCCGATAATTTGCATTTCTAAGACATTCCTATAGGATGCTGCTGCTGCTGGTCTTGGGGACGACAGTTTGAGAACCTATGGTCTAGGTCCCTCTGAAAGCATGGCTCCCAGAATGAAACCACTACTCAAGACGGAGTTTGATTAGTGCTAAGCAGAATAGAAATATCATCTCCCTCCCTCAGTGTCAACAGTTTGTTCCTATTATTTCAGCCTAAATTACGAAGTGCTTTTTCATACTGTTGAACTCTATGTTGCCAAACTCTGAAAACGTGTCCCATACTCTCTCCATATTCTATAGAATGGGAAGCACCACCTGAGGAGTGCTTACTATATGTGCCAAGGGCTTTTTTTGAAAAAAATATTTTTTAAATTAATTTCTAGAGAGAGAGCAGGGAGAGGGAGAGAGAGAAACATCGATCAGCTGTCTCCTGCATGTTCCCTACCAGGGATTAAGCCTGCAACCAAGACATGTGCCCTGACTGGGAATCGAACCGGCAATTTCTTGGTGCGTGGGATGATGCCCAACCAACTGAGCCACACTGCCAGGGCTCTATGCCAAGAACGTTAATGAGTTATCTCATTTAATTATCATAAGAAGCCTTGACATGGGCAGTTATCTATTTCTGGGGTGACTGATGCGCAGAGAAATAAAGAAAAAACTTCCCAAGGTCACCGGCTGGTAAAT
>PVJC01049546.1:0-12138 GCA_004026665.1 Murina feae | reverse complement strand
AGCCCGGGGGCACCGCCCTCAGCCTCACGGTGCCCTACAAAGTCGTAGACCAGCCTCTGAGACTCACGCATCAGGACTGGGAGCGGGTGGTGGCTGTCTTCGTGCACGGTCCCGCCTGGCAGTTCAAAGGCTGGCCATGGCTTTTGCCTGATGGATCGCCAGTGGACATGTTTGCTAAAATTAAAGCCTTCCATCTCAAATATGAGGGAGTTCCTCTGGACCCCAATATTGGGAAGTGGGACATAACGGTGTTAGAGCTCAGCCCTTACAAACGCCACTCGGACAGACGGCTTTTCTTAAGCTTCTGGGATACACTGGACAGGTACATGGTAAGGCATAAATCCCACTTGAGGTTCTGAATTACCTGGTTTCCCCGTTTGCAAGTCTAGGTCAAGAAGCATGGACATACCTTCATCTAAAGACCGACTCAGTGTCAAGCTCGGAACGTAGCAAAATCTCACAAGTGAGGAAGGTCACAGATCAAGCAAAAGACCTCACCCGGTGCTTCAAAGGGATCATATGATGCCTGTCACTCACATCAGCAAACTTTTGGGCCTAAAACTATTTTTTAAAATACTAGCCTTCTAGTCTGTAATGGAAATTATGTATTTTGATACAAATTTTTTCTCTATTGGCTGAACTAGCATTATTTAAAATGTATTTCTTTAGAGAAAAATAAAGAAACGACAAAACTGTTATTTGCTAAAGCATTTGAGATTTTCTTTTGGCTCAAATAAACTCCCTGGTAAAACCATAGAAAGGCCTCCCCAGTCCCCCCCGGGGGGTGGGGGTGAGAAATGGGGGTGGGGGCAGACTTCACAACTCCAATATATCATGTGATGACAAGCCCTTTGGCCCAAAGAAAAGAGTCTGCAGAAGCTCAGCCAGTTCTCCCAACAGCACCATGTCTTCCAGTGCCAACTATCTGGTAGTTGAGATTGGTTTGGATGGCTTCCTGGGCAAGTGTAAGTGGCTCTAGTTCAAGAGATGCACTCAGGCCTCTTTGCGTGTTTGGGTGCGTGTATCTGCACACTGTGGTGTGAATGTGTGTTTTTATTGTGTGTGTACCGGCAAAAAAGCACCCAGATCCCACCAGCCAGAATAACCCAGTAACATTCGATGGACATCATTTGGGACAACTTAATATGCAAACACAAGAAGAGGAGCATGGGTAATGAACAGATGGGTACAGGTAGTTGCATAAAACCATAACAATCATATTTTGGATACAATTTAAAATTTAATCTTACTTGAATTTCACAAAAGAAAGACACATTGATGGAATTGCTGAATTTATATACATATTTCCTCTAGACAAGAGATACTTCCCCTAAAATATCCCTTCCAGATTAAAAAAGAAGAGGAAGAAGCAGCAGCTGTCAGAACATTAAAGGGTGAAGTCATTATGATTTTTACCAGGACATATTTTCATTTTTGTTAGTATAGACTGACTTCTTGCTGTGAAAGATGAGTTGGCTGGTCCAGCCACATGGGCATGAACACGCAGTTGTGAAAATATTGAGGCCCTTGTGTACCAGTTAGTAAATGTCAACCACAGAGCTATCCCTCTCTTCTGGCTACTCCATCCTCCCTGCCCCTCCCCTCTCTCCCACCTTGCCAGGACCAACCCCCATCTCTTTGGGACCCAGAACTACAAGGGGACTCTGGTCCTTTCTCCCAGTCCAGTTCAACACCCAACACTTTGTCTCAAGCAGCTTACTTTCCATCTGTCTGATATAATGGCTATCAGGAAATGCTTTGTTTGCAGAAAGTATTCAGTTTGAAAACCCCTGCTCAAAGTCATCGCTCAGCCCCCTTGCAAGTTTGCATAGTCTGGGATTTCTGAGAATGGAGGCCTTTCTCCCTAATGCACTAGCTCCTTATGAAGTCAGGTGCATGTCTGCAGCCTTGTGTAACTACCTTGCATCCAAATGGGCAACGGACACAGGCCTGCGGGTATGGAGACAACCCTGAGCCAGGTGCAAATTGAATGAGGCAAAAGGTCCTAGAGCCCAGGCTCAAGTGCTCTGGGGTCTGTATTTAAATCAGTACATTTTATTTATATGTGTTAACTTAAAAAAACAACATTGAAACTTGTAAAAAAAATTTTGTGAGTTTATTTGAGCCAAACTGTCACCATATGCCAGGAAGCAGAAATTCTGCCTCTGACTTCTACACTGAAATCCTACTTCTTTACAAAGTTCCACAGCAGCAATGCAATGGTTTCAACTATCTCTTTGATACTAATTGAGCATAGTAACCTCCATCTCGGGTAAAAACTGCCATTTAAAATTTTAAGCCTGCGATTCTGGCTTTTCTAAACGTTTGCTTGCTTAAATAATAAGGACAAGAAGATGACTCCCATTCCAGAGAGGCAATAAACTATGTCCCAGACAGAGTTGTCATTGCTGGCGCCAGGCCAGGCCTTGCGATGCGGCCCCTTCCCAGCATACAGGACCTCTTTCTCAGAAGGTCCCGAAGTCTCATTCCAAATTTGGAAGACAAAGAGCTGAAAAACGTATAAATAAGAAAGACTTCCTCTGTTCTGGGCCCCAGAATTTGAGAAGCAATATTTCCTCTGGGCCCATTGGTGCAGCGAAATGAAAAAGAGTCCAAATGAATTTGGCTTATTGATTAAGGTGTCTTCTGATTTACAGTATAACACTGATAATTTCCGTATTTTCATATTGGTCTTTTACATCCATATGAACTCTATTCTCACATATCCCTCTTATTTAAGACATCTCTATATAGATGCACTATTGTTACTTCAAACCCAGTACATCCAAAAACAGAAGACTTTTTCTCCCAAACAAGTTTCTCATCCTGACTCCTCTGTTCTTTCTGTCTCATGATATCAGCAAGGAAGTATCATGCCTTACACTCTCAGTTTTTCCCTCATTCCCCATGGTTTCTTCTTTGATATTACCTGTTATATCCACTCTACTCTTCATCTCTGTTGTTGCAATGCTAAGCCAAGTTTATCTGATGCCTACTACTAGGATTTCTAGTTGCATTTGATGTCTATTTTTATTTATTTGCATTGTTTTGAATGTTACTGCCAGATTTGACCACTTAAAATATGACATTTATCTTGCCTTTTACCTTAAAAGGAAAGTTTGCTATTTCCTGTAGTAAGTAATCTAGAGATCTCCACTTGCTTTTTACGTTCACTCTAAAATGTATCCAGCTATTTCCGATCACTTTGTGTGTGCTATTACTGAAGTGAGGTTAGAAATGCACTGGGGGGTGGGTGGGGAATCCCTCAGCTCAGATTGCAAGAGGGTGCAGGCCAGGCCGAGGGACCCCACTGTTGCACAATCGGGGCCAGGGTGGAACGTGGGAGAATGGCCAGTTGGGGAGGGACCACAGGAGGGCTGCAGGTCAGGTCCAGGCCATCTTGCTCAGTCCCAATTGCCTGGACCCCAGCAGCACTGGTTGGAGTACCTGCCCCCTGGTGGCCAGTGCACATCATAGCAACTAGTCGTCCAGTTGATGGTCTGCCCCCTGGTGCTCAGTGTACACATCAGAGTTTGAGGTTGAATGGCCTTAGAATATCATTAGCATACTATGCTTTGATTGGTTGAATAGCCAACCAGACGACCAGACACTTAGCATATTAGGTTTTTATTTTATAGTATTACAGGCCCTGTTGTAAATACTCACTTAATTCTCATAAGAATCCTCTATTATTCCCAATTTTACAAATGAGGAATTAGAGTAATGGAAAGTTAAAGCAAGTAAGGGCATCCAGATAGTAAATGGCACAGCTGAGATTTATACCTAGGCAATCTACTTCCCAAAATAAGCTATACCTAGGAACATCATTATAAAATACTAGTGGCCCGGTGCACAGATTCATGCACATTGAAAGGAAATTAATTAGAAGAAAGATTCATGTGGTAATTACATTACTGCAAAAAATTACATGTCAAAATAGTATACATAATATAGTATTATCAAATTAAAATACAAAATATTTTAATATTGCTATTCGCCCTTTATAATAGAACAATTTCTGTCAACAACGTCTCTTTCTTTCAGCTTCAGAAGTAAGTTGTGCGAATAGTTGGTCTTCAGATACATTCTGATGTTGTGTGTGACAGGCACCAGCAAGAGCTTTACATGTATCACATATGTGCGATTCAACATTTATTTTTAAATTGCCAGTGTGTGTCATATCTACTGGTCAGTTGGTCGGATGGTTGGGCAGATGGAAGTTCGGACAGACTTTTGGTCACTTAGCCTTTTATATATATATAGATTACAACTCAGAGGAAAAGAATGTCCTAAAGTCTCCTGGAGCAAGAAGATGGTCGTTCTCCTACATGGGAATCAGAAAATCCTTAGATTTCTCACAAAAATGATCAAGCAATGTCTTTAAAATTTTGAGAAAAAAATGACCTTCAGCTTAAAGTTCTTTGCCCAGCCAACCATCAAACAAATGAAAGGGCAAAATAAAGACATTTTTAGATAAGCCTAGTGTCCTGCTTTCTCTCCCTACCCAGCTTTTAATCATACCCTTGCAAACACCCTCAATTCCATATATCTGTGTTGTTAACACCCTATCTTCATCAGTGTTGATTGTTATAACAAAAATATCATAGGCTGAGTGGCTTATACACAGCAGAAAGTTATTACTCACAGTTTTGGGGGCTGGAAGTTGAAAATCAGGACACCAGCATGATGAAGGCCCTTTTCTGGGTTACAGATTGCCAACTTCTGGATGTGTCCTCACTAGGGAGCCTTGTGGGGTCTCTTTTATAAGAGCAGTAATCGCATTCATGTGCCCTGACCAAGGGTTGCATCAGCAACCTTTTGGTGCATAGGATGATGCTCAACCAACTGAACCACACCAGCCAGGGCTCTATTTAGTTCTTTTTAAAACATGTATTTAAAATATATATTTTTTTAATTGATTGCAGAGAGAAACGAAGAGGGAGAGAGAGATAGAAATATCACTAATGATAGAATTATTGATCAACTGCCTCCTGCATGCCCCCTATTGAGGATCGAGTTTGCATGTGCCCCTGACCGGAATCGAACCTGGGGACCTTCAGTCCACAAGCCAGTGCTGTATCCACTGAGCAAAACCAGCTAGGGCTGGTTTTTTATACCTGCTCTATCACTTTTTATAATTTCCAGGTACCTGCTTAAACTGAATTATCTTTTATTTCGTTGAACAAAGAGAATATAAATTATTTTATAGTTTGCATCTGATAATTTCAAAAAATGTATTTGAATGTCTATTTGTTTCTGCTGAAATAAACAAAGAGTCTAGTTTCCTTGTGTACTTGTTTATCATAAATTCTATATTTAACATTTCAATGAAAACTTACGTGTAGGAAGAATTTGTGGCCTACAATTATAATGCATTCCTCCATAGATGGTTTGTATTTGCTTTTGCCAGGCATCCGGAGGCATCAGTTTGAGATGCCTCCTGAACACAAGACCAAGGAGGCACCTGAACATAAGATCAAGACTTGAGTCAGTTTGGCTCAGTGGATATAGCGTGGGCCTACAGACTGTAGGGTCCTGGGTTCAATTCCAGTCAGGGGCATATTCCTGGCATGTGGGTTTCATCCCCAATAGATTCTCTTTCATCATTGATGTTTCTATCTTTCTCTCCCTCTCCCTTCCTCTCTGAAATCAATAAAAAATTGTATGTAATAAAAGCCCAGCTACCATAATGGCATAAAAACCAGAACAACCACTTGACCAGTCACTATGAGGTGTATTGATCACCTCTCAGTCCCTCCCCCTGGCCCACAGGCTCTGATCGCTGGATGGTGAATGGGGAACCGGGGTGGGTGGTGGCAGTGGGGAGGAGTGGGACTGGGGACTGGTGATCAGGCTGAATGGCCGAGCTCTTGGTCCTCCACCCCCACCCCCGCTGGCCTGCAGGCTATGATTGATCATGGCCGAATGGTGAATGGGGAACAGAGGTGGGTGGCAGTGGCGGAGTGGGACTAGGAACTGGTGAGCGGGAGTAAGATGGCTCTGATTGCAGGCTAGGCCTAAAGATCCTACCTGTGCATGATTTCATGCACTGGGCCTCTAATATATATGTAAAAAACTTGAGACAGGTACTTTAACTCCAGCAATTCCATTTCCAATTCATCCTCATGCTGAGTGTGTGGCCTTTTGGGGTCCTGTTATTGTATAAAAGGTCTTGGACTTCACTCTCTACACATTGTGTTTTATTTATGTTTTTCTTCTTTGAAGTGTAAAAGGAAGATCACATTTTCCATTTAGGTAAATGTCTCAGGGCAAAAGCATCTTCCAGTGTTTCAAGTTGGATTACCTCTTCCAAATTGGATTATCTCCCTAGATTCTTGCTTTCTAGCTTTTGGTCTGATAATTCTAACTTGCCATCTCTTAGACACTGTGTTATGGGCTGAATTGTGTGTCCCCAAAATTCATATGTTGAAATCCTAGCCACCAGTACCTCAGAATGTGACTGTATTAATCACATATTTTGGTGATTAAACTAAAGTGACCAGACGTCCCGCTTTTGGCGGGACAGTCCTGATTTTTAACAATTTGTTTCCCATCCTGCAGCATTTTTAAAAAGTCCTGATTTTTGGAAAGAGACATATGTACTACGCTTTGTAATATTTTAAGTAATAAAAAAAAAAGACACCCCCCCCCCATCAATGATGTCCCGATTAACCAATGTTAAAATTTGGTCACCTTAGATTAAACATAATCACTTTAAAGAGATAAGTGAGTTAAAATGAGGCATTAGAATGTGCTCTAAACCAATCTGCATGGTGTCTTTATAAGAAGTAATTTGGACAGACAGAGGCATCCCAGGGCCATGAAGACATGCAGAGGAAAGACCCAGGGGAGACACGGGGAGAAAGCAACCATTTGTAGCCAAGAAGAAAGGTCTCAGGAGAAATCAACCCTGCTGACACCTGGATCCTGGACTTTTGGGCTCCACAACTGTGAGACAACACTTTTCTGTCATTTAAGCCATCCAGTTATGACAGCCCTAGTAAACTAATCACATTAGTTTAGTAAACTTTAAAAACATTAAAATGCATATATTCCAGAAGTTTACTATATATATATATATATAGAGAGAGAGAGAGAGAGAGAGAGAGAGAGAGAGAGAGAGAGAGAGATTTTACAGAGGAAGGGAGAGGGAGAGAGAGAGAAAGATAGAAAGATCAATGATGAGAGAGAATCATTGATCAGCTGCCTCCTGCATGCCTCCTACTGGGGATCCATGTTGCACCCTGCGCATGTGTCCTGACTGGGAATGGAGCCATAACTCCTGGTTCATAGATGGTTGCTCAACCACCGAGCCACACCAGCCGGGCAAGACTTTTACTTTTTAATAGTGCTTTCTGAGGTGCTTTGACACAAATATCCTAGCCCACAATTACCAGAGAGGAACTCTAATTATCCTCTACTCCCCACTCTACACGCTGCTCCCCTTTTCCTCGTGGCCTTTACCATCACCTAGAATGTTATCTATTTTTCTACTTATTTGTTTAATCTCGCCGGAATTAATATACAAGAAAGTAGGCTGCGTTTTGATTGCTGTATCCTCATGTCTTGATGAGACATGCGTGGCAGATCGTAGGCACTCAGGAGACAGTTGGTGAGTGAGTGAGTGACTGAGTGAGTGAGTGAGTGACTGAGTGAGTGAGTGAGTGAGTGAGTGACTGAGCGAGTGAGCGAGTGGCAGAATGAGCTTCCCCACCGGAGGAGGTGGCAGTCCACGCGATCCCTTGGACCGCTGTCAGGAAACGCGGCAGATCCACTCGAGTGGTCGTTGCCCCTGGGTCTGGAGACTCCGCTGGGGGGCGCGCTCCCCAACATCCAGCTTCCGGGTTTTCGCGCGCGCCCCACCATCCTGGAGCCGCCGGGCCCCTCCGAGGCCCTCGTGGGCGGAGCGGGTGGAGCCGCCGGAAGACTAGCGGGCGCTGGGCGCTGGGCGCTGGGCGCTGGGCGCTGGGCGGGGCTGCCGGCGGCCGCCTCGGGTGGGCCGTACCCCGGGCTGCACTGGGGCCTGCGCTGAGGCGGCGGGTGGGGCGGACCACTGCGGGGACGCGTCGGAGCGGGGGCGCGGGAGGACCTGGCCGCCGCCCGCACGGAAGCCGCCTCTGTCCCAGCCTCGGTGTGCGCGGGGCGGGTTCGGGAAACCTCTCCCTTGGCGGCGCGCAGAGCCCGGCGCGGAAAGGCCGCGTGGGTGATCAGGAGCAGCAGACCCGCCCTAGGCCGCTGCTCCTTGGGAATTTGGAGAAGACGCACTGGCAGTCCGGAGGCCGCCCTGGATCTTTCGAAGAATGATTGTTTTGCTTGGGAATGCGGTCTGTCTGAAAGGCTGGGAAAGAACGAGTCCGTTACCAGTCCTCCTGCAAACACACCCTCTGCAGCTGGCAGCCTCCGTCCCTGGTCCTCCGCGTATCCGAGGCGGGTCTGGTGAGTCGGAGGCCACCCTGCCTGTCGTCAGTCTGGGGGAGGCATGTCGCGGTAGTGAGAACGGGGCATCATCGTCTGAAGGAAGCTTCTCTGTCATTAACCGTTTCATAAATGTCTCCACTTTGGTAACAAGACGCTGTCTTTTTATATATTCAGAAGCAGGAATTTCCCACATGCTCCAATCAGGATGCAGCCCCTTGCTCTGCACCAGTCACAGCTGAAAAAGAGAGATGCCCATTAACCACATACCCTTCCCCCACAAACTTCAAAAAGTTGGGTCGGCCCTGACCGGTTTGGCTCAGTGGATAGTGCGTCGGCCTGCGGACTCGAGGGTCCCAGGTTCGATTCCGGTCAAGGGCATGTACCTTGGTTGCGGGCACATACATCCCCAGTAGGAAGTGTGCAGGAGGCAGCTGATCGATGTTTCTCTCTCACTGATGTTTCTAACTCTCCATCCCTCTCCCTTCCTCTCTGTAAAAAATCAATAAAATATATTTTTAAAAAAGTTGGGTCGGCTTCCTTTCCAGGGAGCTAGGACTCCAGATACAATGGGCCTGGTCGCTGTGAAGCGATCTACCTGCTCAAATGACAGGGATGGGATGAGCCAGAGGAAGTATTTGAGTTTTGTTCTGTTTTTCCAAAATTGCTTGTTACAAACGCTTCTACAGTAGCCCTCAATTGTACTTGAAGTACTGTATTTCCTCCATTTGTAGGCATACTCCTTTCCCCAAATTTTAACATTTTTGAAATCAGGATACCTCTTGACAGGGAGGTTAAAAGGACTTGCTAGCTGCTAGGCAAGCTACGTGGATGTGTCTGTCACAGTTTGCCCATGTGAAAATGCAGCTCTATGATTATTCCATCAGTTGAAATACTTGAAATTAACTTTGAATTGAGATTTAATTGTTTTTAATAATAACTTGAGAAGACCCTGGCCCAGTAGGTCCCTTGGTTGGAGCATCATCCCGATATCCCAAGTGTGCAGGTTCCATCCTCAGTGGTAGAACAAGTTGATTTTTCTCTCTCTCTGTCTCTCAAAAAAAAAAGGGGGGGGGAACCTTAAAAACAAGATAATGCTCTCCTGTAGCATTAAAGCAAAATGTTCATAATAATGTTTACGAAGGGTTTATTGTTTGCCTGACATTGTCTCAATTAATCAACTTTACAACCCTATGAGGTACGATTATTATTTTACAGATGAAGAAGCTGAAGCTCAGCTGAAGTGCCTTAGAGCTTTTAAGTGCAAGAGTCGGGATTCTAACGCAGGCTGTCTGATTTCCAATCTGTATTCAGGCAGAAGATGCATGTGGCTTTTAAGCGGGGAGGTCAAGGCAGGGTCGGTGCATGTCTGTGTGTCTTTGGCTGATTGTGTGTGTGTGTGTGGACCTGGGAGACAGAGCCACATCTAAGAGCGTGCGTTATACTTATTCCCACATTAATGCCAACTCTTTGTTTTTGGGTCTTTTGCAGTTCTAAAGATATTTCTGCAAGTTCTGGCTTTCTGGCTGTACAAGATGCTCTGGGTCCCTCCTCTCCCGCCTTGTACTCCTCGAGATTGTAGAGTCTAGAAGACAGAGGCGTGCACTCAAACCTCCTCCACTGGCTGCCTCCCAGGGAGGCCGTACTTAAAAGAAAGGAGTCAGTGTTTCAGAGCTGTCCACGTCACATCAGCCTCTAGGAGGCCCCAGGTTCTGGCGCTGCAGGAACATGCCAAAGCCTGAGGGCAGGGAACTGTGATCAGAGGAGGACCACACAACTGTGAGGCCTCTCCGCGGAGGTTCTGGCCGTTTCCTCACCGGAAGTGGAGAAGCCGGATCAGGTGGACATCGTTATGCTGCAGCAGCTCTTGATCACCCTGCCCGCTGAGGCCAGCACCTGGGTGAAGTTGCACCACCCGAAGAAGGCCAAGGAGGGGGTGCCCCTATGGGAGGATGTGACTAAGATGTTTGAAGGAGAAGGTGAGAATAGACGGATGAAGGGGGGGGGAATGGATGGGGAACTAGGAGATCTCATTTGTGTGTCAAAAGATAGGTACCCTTCATTGTTCTGGTCTTGGGGAGAAAACTGGGGGGAAGCAAGTCTCTGCGGTTCATGCTTGTGTCTTTCGGGAAGGAGAGAGCTGCGAGAGTTCTGGAGTTCGGCTGGTGACTGTTGCTTCTGGATCCCTCCTCTCCTGCCTTGTTGCTCCTCTAGAAGACTATAGATAGAGGCGTGCACTCAAGCACACTCAACCGGCTGCCTTGCACAGGCTTCTTTTGATGTGTGCTCCGTGCTGCCCCATGCCGCTTCCATCTCCTGTCCTCGGTACTACACAGGACAGGAAAACAGAACGCAAGATGGTCCCCAGCAGCGACTCCCGAGTGTGCAAATGTGATTCGTGGACAGCCAAGTCAAAGCTTTTTGCACCCTTAAAAACCCCCCACTGGTTTTTTTCACAAGTTTCAGTCATTTTAGCCTCAAACCAATATCAATTCTTGCTTTTCAGCTTCTGCTGAGAGGAAGAATGACATGCTTGATTGTTCTTATTTTACCTTGAAATATAGGTTCAGTGGGAAATATGTCCAAAATTACACATTATTTAGTGGTCTGGTCAGGATAGGTAGATGGATAGAAGAATTTGTGTGTTTCATGTGGTCTCTTAATTCATATCTTTAACACTGTAGATTCAGTCAACATTTATTGTAGTCTAGCTGTACCAGGTAGGAACTTTGCTAAGCATCCTGATAGATGGAAAAATGAATAATGCTCTCTAATGCTAAATATTTTAAAATATACTTTTATTGATTTTAGGGAGAAAGAGAATTGTTGATCGGCTGCCTCCTGCATGTCCCCTACTGGGGATCAAGCTTGCAACCGGGCATGTGCTCTTGACCAGCATTGAACCTGGGACCCTTCAGGTTAGATCTATCCACTGAGCCAAACCAGCCAGGGTGCTAATTATTAATTGATGGAGACAGACACATACCCAGATCACATACCCATAATAGAAGGTAACCTAGGGAAATGCTATGATAAAAATTTTTTTTGGCCCTGACCAGTTTGGCTCAGTGGATAGAGTGTCAGCCTGCAGACTCAAGGGTCCCAGGTTCGATTCCAGTCAAGGGCATGTACTATCCCTCTCCCTTCCTCTCTGTAAAAAAAAAAAGAAAAAAGAAATCAATAAAAAATATATATATATTTTTAAATTTTTTTGGAAGACTAGATATAGGAAACATTTTTTCAGTTGTGCTTATCTGAGAATTTTTCACAAAGCAGATAGCATTGAATTGGGCTTTGAAAGATGCCTAAGTTTTTTTGTAGAAAAGTCAGAGAATGGAAACCATTGTAGTCTGAGATTGGTGTTCGAGTCCAACAGATAGAGGATGGTGATTAGAGGAAACTAGAGCTGGAAAGATACACTTCAGGTGGACCATAGAGTGCCTGGAAGGCCATGGGAAGTGAACGAAGGGGTGGCTCAGTGGATCTGTGCTTTTGGACCAGCATTGACCATTGGGAAATACTAATGCCCAAAAGAACACACTGCAGATCCTCCTCATTAAGGGGCTCCAATCTGCTTGAGTCACTCCAAATGACTCTCTTTATGAATGTACTGAGAGAGGAGCCATATTCAGCAGGTCTGCAGGCCGTTTTGTTTTGTTTTGTTTTTTATTTATCTTTATTGTTCAGATTATTACAGTTGTTCCTCTTTTTTCCCCCATAGCT
>PVJC01049545.1:0-12133 GCA_004026665.1 Murina feae | reverse complement strand
TCCCTTCCCTTCCCTTCCCTTCCCTTCCCTTCCCTTCCCTTCCCTTCCCTTCCCAGGACTTACATTAGATGTAGGACCCACCTTGATCTCATCTCCAGTTCTTTAATTTAATTACATTTGCAAACATGCCCTTTTCCAGATAAGGTCACAATTAATAGGTTCTGGGATGTGGGACACGGGTACATCATTTTTGAGGAGCTACCATGCAATTCACTACAGTACACCTTTTAGTTCTTTTTATACACCTCAAAGAAAACCAAGTAATTTTTTGTTTGAAGTAACAAAAACACTCACTAAATGTGCTATTTGCTATTAATCATACGTACTTTATCTTATTCATTTGGACCTTCTGAACTGCACATTTGCCTCCGCACTCCTGGATTACAGGCTTGTGAAGACCTTGTGGAATTTCTTTTCTTTTTCTGAATCCGATGGTGTTTCAGTACCTATTTTATCTTCCTCCCAGGAAATTCTTTTAAGCTGCTTTTTTGGTTCTAGTTACTGACCTTTCATTTCCTATTTTTACTAGACTCTTTTGATTTCATTTCTTTTGCTTTTTTACTTAATCTTTTACTTTAAAATTCTTTTTGTTATTTATGTGTTGGTTCCATTCTTTTTATTATTTTTGATTGGGCATGGCCTTATTTTGTTTGAGTAAAGATGTTGTGCAGCTTGCCAGGTTGTTGATGGTGGCAGTGGCTCAACTGTATATTTCAGTGAGTACTACCGCAATTTGGGGAAATTTCTTGAGTTTGGCAGTGTTTGTAAAGCTATGTCAGTAAATTGTTCATTTTTTAAGATTTATCTCAGTACCAATATCTGAAAGATTTTCTACAAATTGCCTGCTGCGATTTTAATGATGCATTTGGTGCTTTTTTATGTAGGTTTCCCCCTCTCCCCCAAGGAGAGTATAAGACCATAGAGTCAATCCTTCTAGTTGGATCAAAATTCAACTTTTCACTTGTAAAAAGTGACATGTTAGTGTTTTGGTTAATGCGATCTCCGTGATGTGTTCGGGAAGAGCTTCAGGTGTCTCCCTAGCACATTTGATTTGACCTTAGAGATGTGAAATCTTGATGGTAGTTTCTGTAACTAAGAACTACTTG
This sequence comes from Murina feae, assembly GCA_004026665.1. Taxonomy (NCBI): domain Eukaryota; kingdom Metazoa; phylum Chordata; class Mammalia; order Chiroptera; family Vespertilionidae; genus Murina; species Murina feae. Next base: position 11,027 of record PVJC01049545.1, on the reverse strand, counting down.
GTCTTGTTGCAGGCACTGAAACCTTCTGTTCTAATCTAAAATCTGGGTCTTGTCTGACACGGGAGCAGTCCTCAGAGGCCAGAGAGTCAGAAGTTAGAACCATCTCCAGAAAGGGTTCAGCTGCTACAACCACTGGCAACAGACCAGACAAAAATGTATTTTCTGGGTGGGATTAACACAATTACTGCTTTTCTCCATAGGCGTTATTTTACCTTTGTCATAAACACATATTGAAATAAAACCAATCCCCTCCCACACCCTTTGCCTAATCACCCTCTAAGTATGGATTAAAGACAAGCTTGTGAAGCTTCTGTATGATTTTTTATTTGTTCATTTTTGGAATTTTGCTTCATGGCTATGCACACCAAGGGTTTTTGACCATTAGCCAGTTTTAACCCCATGTTTTTTCCCGTGTTGTACATTTTTCCTTAGAATAACTAGAGGGTGTAGGTTATGAAGCACGGGAGTGTTTATAAATGTGAAGACTGGGCGTGAAGAGGGAAGGAAGTCATAGCTTCAGGAGATGGATTTATGGAAGCTCAACATGAGCTCCATTCTCTCCTCCTCAGTGACGGGCAGTTTGCTAGCTAATTTAATGCAAAATGAGCCTCAATTAATATTTTTCTCATCAATTTGAACTGCTCGGGTACAGTGGGAAAGGAGCAAGAAATTGGGGTTGGGCAGGCAGCTGTTGGCGATAGTCACAATTGTCCCAAATCTATCGTGGCCTGGTTCATATAGTATCTATGAAAAGAGGTGCTGAAGATGGAGCCAGCCACAGAGAAAAATAACCGGAGAGTAAAACACGTGTTGACTTCTTAGTTTCATGGCAAATGGCTCAGGAGAAGCAGTGAGCTCCTGGCTGGCTTGAGGCCAATGACTTATGACTCCACTAGAACAAAAACCTGAATTTGCTTCCATGGGGTTAGCCCAAGGGAGTTGACCCTTTCCCACTGCTCTCCTTGGAAGGTGCTCCAGCAAGACTGGGAGGCACCGGTCAGCAGCAGGGGCAGAGCCTCCCAAAGCCGAGTGTGGCAGATGACTTTTTCCGAAACCTCTGACCTGGGATCTGAGTGCTTCTCAGGTCCTATGTTACACGTGAAAGGAAACACCGGGTTTTCAGAGTACAGTGGGGAAGACTGTGGGAGCTACTGGAAACCCAGCTTACTGGAAATGCTCACTGACGGGCCACTGGGAGGCAGGTCCACATTAACATGCGGGAGCCCAAGCTGGCAGGTCAGAGCTGTAACAGATTCCGGAGGAGGAAGATCTGTGTGAGCAGTTGTGCTAATCACGGCCACGCCCCTCATTCACATCCTCTCCTCGCGCCCTTCTGCACAGCCCAGAGGCTTTCTCAGGTTCCTTTCCAAATGCTAAAACAGACGGCAGCCTTTGTAGCCCCTGGAGAAAGCAGCAGCAGGTGAAGGACCATCTTTAGACATGCTGAAAGCTCAACATTGATGACGGTGTCACACCTAAAACACACAAGATGTGAGGATGAAAAAAAATTGTGGGGTTTTTGGTTTTGTTGTTTGGTTTGGTTTTTTTTGCACTCACTTCTGAGCTCAGGACAGCTGCTGGCTCTCGCATGCTGCTTCCTGCCTGACGCTTCTCCTGTCACTGGGATGCTGGAGGGTCAGCAGGCAGGTCCCCTTTCCGGGGCACCTTGTCCACGCTTACCTGATGGCATTTTATGCCATCTACTGCTCTTCTTTCCTTCCACATCCCTCTTGAACCTAATAGTGAAGAGATTTATTACTGTAGATGGATGTGCGTGCGGTCCATGGTTCATGTCCCTCTGTGAGGTCCTGGTACACGCATCTGGTGTACTCGACGTTTCACATTAAGAACTTCACGTTGGTTGTTTTTGCATGTCATCGCACTTATTCTGCAGAGTACATCTGCACAGTGGTGGTCTTACCCATTTCACAGATGAAAAACAAGAGGAAGAGGGCTCAGAGAGGTTGAGAAGCCTGGTCCGCTGACCTAGCCAGTCATGGCTGACCGGAGTCTGAACCTAACCTCACGCTTCACTCAGTTTTCCTGCCGCCTTTCTCAGTGATTTAATTTCAAACTGTTCTTGACTACAGGGGGTGGAGCTCCATTTTTCTTTTGATGTTTCTTCTAGCTCTTTGATTCTATCATTAAGTGAGTCTCTTTTGAGTACAGTTTTTCTTTTTGGAAATGCTACAGTAATGACCAGTAATAGCTAGGATGTCAAATGCCTGTCATTTTCTTCTTCTAATTGAGACAAATCCATTCCGTTCCCCACTGCGTCTCTCTTTCCCACCAGGGCGTCTGGCTAATTGCCCCATCACTCCTTTCTGGCTGAATCTAAAAGCACTGTGGCTATTGGCACTTGGACACGTGGGTTGTTTTGATGGATTGTTCTAACCTGCACGCTGCTCTTGTCGAGGCTTTCTTCGATTGCTCCTTGCTTCCTTATGATCCTGTGTGAAACTCAGGGACTTGCTCTGAGATGTCACCTACAGAAGGTCCTGGAGGTCCCCATGGCTAAGGTTGTACTAATTCTCTGTCTGGATGTATCCTGTTAAAATGTTCTGTCTTCATTCTTATTTGCCTCTTGCTGAGTTACCTAAAACAGACCCCAGAGAGCAGCCTAGGAAGGGGCTCTCCACTTGAGATTGGACTGAGAACTGCTCAGGTCCATCTTTGCCCCTAGCTCCTGAAGGGTACTTTCCCTCCTGCAATTCTGCTTTCTCTGAGACCCAGGTAATATCTTGAGACCCTGCAGGGGCCATAAAAGAGAGTGCTCTTAGCCAGAGTTTGGGAGAAGACACTCAGGTGTCCTCTGAGTACCTCAGGAAAACAGACGATGAAGACGCTTTTACTCCTGTCTATCTTATCTGTCCTGGGTCATCTACAATGGATTTGTGCCCGTAGAGTCCTTCAGTTGTAAGCAACAGAAATGACTTTGGGTAATTTGAACACAAAAGACATTGACTGATGCCGCAGAGCAGGTACTCTTCTTGCTGTCTTCTGTGAGTTGTCTCCAAAACCTGGGCGCAGATGCCTCGTTCACATTTTGGTGTGAGTAACAGAGAATAGCTTAGTGGGGGCTACTTGCATTTTTTCCCCACTAGGCGTAGGAGCCCCAGTAAAGAGTTGCATCTCCAGCTGATGGATTCTCCTTCCCAGGATGTGTGGAAGGGTAGGCAGCAGTTAAATTTGCTGTGTGGGGTGTAGTAGGGTTCAGCTGGGAGTTAAACTATTGATTTTGATGTCCTTTCTTAAGAGAAGACCTAAAAAAAGAAAAAAGAAAAAAAAAAAGAGTCCAGCTGGCATAGGTCAGTGGATGAGCATCGACATAGGAACAAGGAGGTCACAGTTCGATTCTGGTCAGGGTACATGCCTGGGTTGGGAGTTTGATCCTAAGTGTGAGGTGTGCAGGAGGCAGCCAATCAGTGATTTTCATCATTGATGTTTCTATCTCTCTCTCCCTTCCTGTCTGAAATCAATAAAGAGAAAACCTGAGAAGAAAGAGCAGAAAGGGAAGAGGTAAGGGTAACTCTCCTTCAGTATGTATAAAGTATAAAGACCCCAGGTATTAGAAATTTCCAGTAATCACATTGTAGGATACAAATATAACCCTCTTGTGATTATCTCACTTTCTGTGGTCCTGGTATAATTCCATTGATGCTCTTAACTAAGATCAAAGTTGTGGCAGAGCCGGCTGGGACTGGCTGGTGAGTTGACCCTGTGCATTTTTTTCCAACTTGGCGTTTCAGTGACATCACATTGGTGGCTAAATACCAGACATGGTGGGTGTATTTACACTACAGAAATTGGAAATGCTATAAAGTGGGAAGTTGTTTTTCAGAGTTGGCTGTTAAATATTTACCACATATTACTGAATATAATTCACATACCTAATGCTTTCCCTCCTATGGAAGATACCATATTTTAATATGTAATACTGATAAGAATCTGTATGTATAAACTTTCCAAAGCATGTTTATAGTCAGCCTTTGATTAGCTTTTAAAAAAATATATTTTTTATTTATTTCAGAGAGGAAGGGAGAGGGAGAGACAGAAATATCAATCTTGAGAGAAGACTATTGATCAGCTGCCTCCTGCATGCCCTACATGCCGCAACCTAGGCACGTGCACAAGGATGGATGGACTTTGTAAAATGTTGCAAAAACTCTGTAGAAATAGCTTTCTCCTTGTTAGAGAAGGACATCCTCTTAGGTGAATTGTTCTTGAGGCAAATATGCAAATAATGTTGTGTTTGGAGGAACAGACTTTAAGGAAATGTTAGTGATTTCTATGAAAGCTCCACAAAACGTCTTGGATACTTTTCAGCTTTGATCAAAGGTATTTCCAATACTAAGAATATGCATTTAAAGACAAGTTAGTAATTTAATAGAATTAGCATTTTAATATAATGTATTCACTATGTTTAATACAATAAAAACCTAACATGTGATAGAAGTGAGATTTTTAAAAGAGCATATTTCTTGTTTTTTCTCACTTTTCCGATTAATCTCTTTTCTTTTCTGTCCTGAAGCTCTGACCTCTTTTATCTTGGTGTGTGGAGAGTTGGCCAGGCCTCTGGTGTCAGATTTCACTAGGTGTGTCATAAAATCAATATTCCACCAGGGGGAGCTGAGTAGCAAAGAGGAGACCAACTTGCTTTCTTCACAGAAATGCAGAATTTGATGTTATTTTCTAGTTTTTAGTATAAGAAAAATTTAAATGTCTCGGGAACATATTCATGTTTGTTGTTGCTTTTTTTTGATTTGGCATTCTTTGTTATTGCCCTTCAGAAGGCAGGGATGGGCCCAGGTAACCACGTGTCCCAGGGATTCCCCAGGTGGCTGTGCTGCCAGTGGATCCAGGTGGTCACAGACACACTGAGAAACCCTGGGCTGAAGCCTGGAGACATGGCCTTGTAGTTTTCATTTCTTTGGATTAGTGACTTAATTGCTTTGGTGTTTACATTCTTATTCTGTGAAATGGATCAAATGAGATTACTTGACCTACACTATCAGATAGTCTCTGGTAGTTTGTTTCAAAGAAATGACTGTGTTCCTTGACTTACAATCACCCTCCTCCCCCATTATGCCAATTTTTGGTTTTTAAATGATTGCTCATAATTCTAGGAAGAGAAATCCTGATTAGCAAAGGTATCCTCTGAATAGAAAATAGATGAATTTAAATTTCCACTAATATATCTTATGTGGCATTAATCCTAATTATTTTTGTGATAATAAAAACATTAAATAATTTTCCTAAAGCAATTTAGTCATTTTTGAAAGTAAGTGTACAAATTAAAAATGGACATTTTTCTGTGTTAACTTAAGGCCAAATGCCTCCATTTTTTAAATTAATTAATCAATTAATTTTTAAAATATATTTTATTGATTTTTTACAGAGAGGAAGGGAGAAGGATAGAGAGTTAGAAACATCAATGAGAGAGAAACATCGATCAGCTGCCTCCTGCACACCTCCTACTGGGGATGTGCCCACAACCAAGGAACATTCCCTTGACCGAAATCAAACCTGGGGAGACCTTTCAGTCTGCAGGCCGACGCTCTATCCACGGAGCCAAACCAGTTAGGGCGCCTCCATTTAAAAAAAAAATAATTGAAAGGATGATGCTCAAGCATGATTTTATTTCTTAAGAGCAGGGTCAATATTTAACAACTGAGTTTAAAGGGGAAAAAAGCCCTGATTTGTATCATTTATCAATTTCTGTGGTGTAAATACTCCCTCTACTGTTGAGTTTAAGCTACCAAGGTGATGTCCTTGAACACTAGCATGCCCATACATAATCTCCATCATACAAATACCATAGTTGTAAAGAACTTCAAGAGCATAGATGGTAATAAAATGTGGTAAAATGATTAGGAAGAAGTGGGGTTTGAGTATGTATAACCTTTGTTTTTAATGTAATTAATTTATTTAATTGTAAGTTTGTTTAATTTAACTTGTAGTAATGGCTATATTTAACAGCTGGCTCAAAAAATTCCTGAAAATTTCACAGTCAGCACACAGATATGAGCTGGCCCCAGCGCACTACTATGTGCCAAGAGTAAAGAGTAAACATGCTTAATATCAAATGAACTAATGGTTAATGAGTTAATTGTCAAATAAAACAAAACAAAGGGAAGCTTGTTATGTTTTGTAGCTTTAAATTCTTGATTCAATAATTTTAAACTGATGGGGTTGGGTAAACATTATATTACCATTTTATAGATTAAACAAGAAGCCTGGTGCACGAAATTTGTGCACAGGCAGGGTCCCTAGGTCTGGCCAGTGATCAGAGCTAATTGGGGCCTTCTAGCTGCCAGCCAGGGCCTTCCTTCTGGCAGCTGGCCAGAGCCTTCCTTCCCCGGCTGCTGGCTGTTGGCTGCTGGCTGAGACCTTCATCCATTCCACTCCTGGTGGTCAGTACACATCATAGTGAGCGATAGAACTCCAGGTCTCCCGGTCGAACTCCTGTGGGGACACTTTACATATTAGCCTTTTATATATATAGATGATTGGCAAGTGTGTGTGTGTGTGTGTGTGTGTGTGTGTGTTTTCAGAGGTAGGTCAGAGAAGATCAACTGGAATTTTCCTTAATTAGGGTGGGTTGGGTGCAGTAGCAAATGAACCTGAACATGTAAAAACATGTAATGGTGTCTCTCAAAAGTTTCTTTTTTCATTGAATTTATTGGGATAACATTGGTTAACAAAAATTATATAGGTTTCAGGTGTACGATTCTGTAATACATATTCTGTATATTGTATTGTTTGTTTACCACCCCAAGTTAAGTCTCTTTCCATCACCTTTATCCTCTTCTACTGCCCCTTCCCTTCCATTTCTCTCTGATAATCACAATACTGTTGTCTGAGGAAAGTTTATTTCTTACCCATATAGTAATGATAGTTCAGCTCAGTTCCAGGTGATGATGATTACTTTTTTCCTCCCCTCCCAATAGTGTCTGCTTTACTTAGTCATTCAGGAACCAGGTTAAAAATAGCTCTGCAATATTATCCAATATCACACAGGGGTTCATTTGGTCAGCAGGAAGGAGACTGAGCATGGACCAGCTTCCCTTCTTTTGGCTACACCTCAGTCACATGAGCACATCCAGTTGCAAAGTAGGCTGGGAAACATCTGTTGGTGTGCTGGGGAGAGGAGCAAAACAGATTTAGGGGAACAGGTAGTTCTTTCTGTCATGTCATCCCTTTATACTTTTTTAGCTGTCCTCATGCCCCTCATGAATCTTGAGAAAGGGGAAATATAAATTTAATTAGTTTTATCATTAATTGTGCTCTTGGACAAGCCCAATCTCCTCTCTGGGTCTCAGTTTCCTTGAGATAACATTGGTTAATAAAAATTATATAGGCTTCAGGCATACAATTCTATAATATGTCACCTGTATATTGTGTTATATATTCACTACTCCAAGTTAAGTGTCCTTCCATCACCATTTATCCCCCCTTTACCCTCATCTACCTCCTCCACCCCCGTTTCTCTCTGGTATTCATAATACTGTTGTCCTTATCTATAAAAGTCAGGGCTTGAATAGGTCCTTCCTCATTCTGTGACTCTACTGACTCATCCTGTCTTCCTTACTCAGCATTCCCTATTCTTGCTTCTTTCCTTCCTGCACTTCTGGGGGTGGCTTTTGTTTATCTCCTGGTCCAGTGGGAATGGTCTTTCCTATGACTGGGCAGCTCTGTCCACCTGCCCAGCTTGGGACTGGGTTTGGGAGCACAGGGCACTGCTGACTCAGGGGTTCTGAGGGACTGAGCACAGCTGTTCTGTCTGGGGGAACCATGTGAGGTGCAGCTCGGCGATTAGTGAGGAAGCTGTTTTCATTTTGCTTCACTCAGGAAAATGCCAAGTTTGATATGCAGGTTCAACCAATTTGTTTCAGCAAACAATGCCCTCGAGGAATTATAATGTCATGGAGAAATTAGGCCTCTGGACTCAGCTGCCCGGATTCAAATCCCGACTCTGCCTTTTTGACTTGTGTAAACAAAGCCAAATTACTTAACCTCTCTGAACCTCAGTTTCCCCCTTTGTAAAATGTTATTAAATAAAATACAAATCTATATAAATAAAAATGTAAATGTTTGTTTGTTCAAAATCTCAAATCTCCAAAATTTCTTCACTGATTGCTTTGAAATTTTGACACAACGTTGCATTCAAATACATGCGTGGTTTTATATATCTACATTATATAGATGTCACACCTGTGACAGGTAAAAACATGCTTTTTTTGAAAAAAACAGGTAAAATCATGCTTTTTTTAAAAAAAAAACAGTGCCATCTGTTGGATGTAAAAGCAACACATGCTACGAACTTAACTGTTATTCAGTCTAACATTCAAAGCCAGGCAGTCACATACAAGTCAGTCGACACTGTTGTGGAAGCAGGTGAAAAGGGCCAGGGCTGGGCTGGGGCTCCGGGTGTGGGCGGCCGTCGTAGTCTCCCCCACACCAGTGGCCGAGGGCTTGCGGGCAGTGTGGCGGGCGAGGGCGGGGGAGCTTCCTTGCCTCCTTTTTCCTCCAGCTTTAGGACGGCTCTTGGAGGGCCCCTGCCGGTGGGAGTTGGGAGCAGCTGGGTCACTTCGGGCACGGGCATGGAGCATGGGGTGCCTGTGGGGAGCAGGGCTGCAGGCTGGCGCTGGGGGGCCCGGGTTGCAGAGGTGCACATGTGTGAGGCCAGACCAGCTGGGCAGGGTGGGGGTGGTGGCATGCCAGAGGCAGCTGCCCGGGAGGGTGCATTGTATACCCACAAGCATTGTGCAATTAAACATATTAGAAACGTGTGCTTTTTCTTTTCTTTCTTTTCCATTTAACCAGACTGAGCCACAGCAACATGTGGCTGGATACAGCTAGTATAAAAAAATACATAATTTAAAAATATTTTTCCATAAAACAAACCTTAGGGTGTTTTTGGACAGTTAAGTAAGCTTATATATGTAAAGTGCACAGAATAGTGCCCACTGTGTAGTAAATACCATAAAAAATATTGTGTTTGCTATTGTTATTAATATAGTTATTATTTCACAGAGCATTCAAGGAGATAGTGCTTTTAGGGGCATTGTAAGTAGGAAATAAAAGGGTCAAGATCTGATTAGTTAAAATTGGCAGTTGGTTCAATAGATTGTGCATCTTTCAGGAGGTCTGCCCTCTCCCCATCCTAGACTCTTGCAGACATTGCTAATCAACATGGGAGTTTTTTTTCCTGCTGAACCACAGTGTCTGCAAAGAAAGGGGTTTTGGTCCACACATTTCACATCTGGTATTCTTGGACCAATCAGAGCCCACGCTGGCCAGAAGGCTGGAAGTCCCGTGGCTCTTGATGTTAACCCATTAGTTGCCCAGTTTGTGTGAGATAAAGGGAGTAAGGAGAAATCCAAGGTGTCCAGGGCAGTGAGTGGTGGGGGTTGGGAGTTGGGGGGGTGGGGGTTGGAGGTGGGGGGGTGGTTAAAGGGGAAACCCTGGGTGCTCGGCTAGTATGGAAGAACAGAAGTGTTTTACAGTTTAAATAGTTGGTATAGCTGCCCTTTTAAAAAAGGACGATTAACCTGGCACTGAATCATTTTCAACACTGCCACAGTGAACTTGAGATGAAACTCAGCTGACAATCCATTATTATAAAACATGGTTCAAAGAAAAGGCTCGCTGCTGTTTGTGAAAGTTATAGGGAAGACCTTGTGGAGGACAAAGGATTTTGCAGGGGCGGGGGCGAGAGGGGGCTGGGGTTTTCCACTGTTAGAAGGCAGAAAGGCATTTCAAGTGAGGGAACTGGATGAACAGAAGGGCCAGTGTGAGCCCGATGGGGGAGACAGGCCCCTTCTCCCAGCTTCCCTGGAAGATGCTGTGCCAGGTTGCCATGGTGATGACAGACTCCTTTGGGCAGGCAGCCTTGTAGAGTCACCAGAACAGAAAAGGCGGTCAATTCCCTAGTTCCCCTTTCTATCCAGACTGTGAAATGGCAGTAAATGCCAGTTTGTTTTCTTGCAGAAAAAATGGGTTCTCTTTATAAGTTCAAAAGAGAAAGTAATTCACCAAAAATAAATGTAATTATGTCATTATAAAAAGTACCGCTTTATGTTTTCCTCTTTTTTGGGTACATGTTTCTAGTATTCCAAAGTAAAATTGTAACACTTCCAAATGAGCCTGAATACAACAAAAGTGCTTGAGAAAAAATATTTCTCCAAATTTAGCTATAGTAGCTATACTATAGCGGTTTTGTGAGAGTGGAATGGATTTGACTGGAGGGAGAAGACTTGAGTTCCATTCTTGGTCTGTTTCTTTCTGTGTGTAACCAGGAACATTTTACTTCCTGCCTCTCAATTTCCCCCTTACAAAGTGAAATGACATCATCATTTTGTACAAAATTCAGGCAAAAAACCAAAAAATCTATAACTTGAATTATTATAATTTTTGCAAACATCCTCTGTATTTATTCAAAACATTTCATTAAAGTTGTAATCATGGTCTACATTTACTTTTATATCCTGCCATTATTTACATTTTTTCTATATTGTTTTAGAGAGTTTATGATTTTAATGGTTGCAACATTCTACATACCATACCTGGCGTAACCAGTTCTCTTATGTCACACATTGTTTTCTTCAAATTTACTATTTTTGATACTCAACTTGGAACTAACAGCTTTTCCGATATTAAATTGAAGCTGTATTATGCCATATGTTCACTTACTGCCTCACTGGTTTCTCCAGAGCTTTTTCCAGTGTACAGTCTGATAGGTGAGTAGTATTGAGAAGAGCTGTTTCATTGAACTCTTGCTGACATTCTGATCAGCAATGATTATTAATTAATTTATTTTTGCTAATTTAATAGGGAAAGAGGATATCTTGTTTCAATTTGCATTTTTAACTACTTAAATATTTCCCTACTAGGGGCCTGGTGCACAAAAATTTGTGCACTCGGGGGGTGGGGGTCCCTCAGCCCAGCTTGTGCCCTCTTGCAGTCTGGGACACCTCGGGGGGGATGTCCACCTGCTGGTGTGCCTGGCCAGCCTGGGTGAGGGG
>PVJC01049544.1:0-12137 GCA_004026665.1 Murina feae | reverse complement strand
CTCGACACCCCACTTCTAAGATTTGACCACTCCAATTTTTCAGCCGTGTTGATATTACCCCATAGATTATAGGCTAGCTCTCTCGTTATGTTTGCTATCTGGGCTTAGCTGACATTTCTGAAGTAATTTAGTTAAGAGGAAATGAGTTGTTCCCAGTAGAGAGAGCAAACGAGTGGAGTGAAGGTAGCCAGCGTGATAAATGGCTCTTTCATTTGAGGATCTCCAGAGCTCGTTTACGGCTAATTTTCTGGATTGGCCCCCTTTGAGCTATTAATGCCATCGGCAGGGACCGTGGCCCCTCTCCTCTTAGCTGCCCCATTAGAGCTCCCATTAAGCTGCCAAGTCTCAGAGTCTCAACTCCATGGCAGGGGTGGGGGGTGGGGGGTGGGAATAATGAAAGGTGCTTTTTAAACTCGCCTAATCTAAACCGGCAGAGGGTGGTTAATACGATTTGAAGGGGGCTGGTCAATGAGCAATCAATAAAGTAATAATGAGAAGGATTCGGTACATTAACAGTCTAAAAATCCAACGAGACATTAAAAAATAATTCTTAACTCTCAGTTCCATTAGGGTTGGGAATCTGGGCTGGTTGCGGTGGGGGTGCCCAGCTAATACCATGATCACTGCCAACATCCTACAGACTAATAAAAAAAAGTCTCACCTAGATTTTAAGAAAAAAGGTTTTGGTGCAGTCAGAGGCCAATATCAATTGGTTTCACACCTTAGGCATCAGAAAAAAAATGCTCGGATTTCTTGGAAAGGCTAGTGTGGCTGGAGTCCAAGGTCCAAATGTGACTGTGGGGCATTTTCGTTGGTGTTAGGGATATCCTGTTTGGTTAGTTTCAATGTAACCTCCATTCTCTCCCTTTTCCCCATTAGTTCTGGCCCCTTCCCCACATAAACACTTTGATTGGTGTTGATTTTCTTTTGGGTGGGGGAGAATAAAGAATTTGCCAATTTCAGTTACAGTAGGTTCTGCTGGGATTCTTCCTTCTGACTTGAAAGATTAGAAGTACTGAGAGTCTGAAGAGGTATGAGTTTCCTCTCCTACGAAGAGGTGTTCCTTTCCAGAGCTGACTTGGGTCTTTATTGATCCAAGTAGGAACTCGGAGATACATTCTAGCCACCCAGGGAGTCATCAGAGTGCATAGAATTTCAAAGCTGGCAAGGCTAGACACTCTTCTTCCACACACCACACCTCCTCCAGTGTGGGAACTCAGAGAGTAGGTAAAGGACTTTCTCAAGGTCCCCACGTGTCAAGTAAGCGATGGGACCCAACAGAGTTTCTAGTCTCTTTAGACTTTGTTCCTTAAGGGTGTCAGCACTTGATGTCTGCAGCTTTTCTTATGTTCCAGCTTTCTTTGTGGGAATCCTTTTATTTTTCTTTCCAGCATTTCAGTCCTCATTTTGTACAGTTGTTTTACACACACACACACACACACACACACACACACACACACATTTGGAATAAAAGTTAGCTCTCTGGTAGATGAGAAACAATGCAAGTGTAAGGAAAGGGATGCTCTGCTGGTGAGAAGTAATTGTTTCAAGCAGTGCTCAACCTTTTGGAGGCTTCCTGGTATAGTTTACATATCTAAGCCCACGTACCTTTCAGAAGGGCTTAGCCCTTGAATCTATTTCTTCCCTCCTCCCCCACCACCAGCAGATCAGATTAAGAGGCTCTGTTTCCAGTCAAACACAAAGATCTAAAAGCCACAATTTCACACTTACGTTTAACGAATACAGATTAAGAGCTAGCCTATTAACACTTTGGCTCTATATAGTCCACTAATAAATAATATTCCCTCTAATCATTTTTCTTCCTCTTTCTTATTAAACTCCAGTCACAGTAATGAAATATTATTCAGGTTTTAAACCTTTTCCTTCTCGCCAAAATAATGCAAGGGAAAGGAGGGAGGGGAAGCAAGTTTTGAGGGTGTTACATCCAGAAGTTGGCCATGCTATCCAACTGAGAACTGAAGAGAGAGGAAAAAAAACCACACACCACAGAACAGTTTTAATGTATGCACAGAAAATTGTAAACATGTAAGGAATTGAAAGCTTCGTGCTGAGTTTTGCTATGCTCCATTTCCTTACCATTTCCTGCTGTCGCTTTAAACCTATTTTAGTCATCTCTGGGTTCCGTGAGCAGGAACAGTGTACTCATAATTACTAACAAATCAACCGGGCCCTGTTGCTACCTGGGTTTATTGATAAACTGGAGGAAAGCAGAAGGGAAAAGACCAAGAATAAAACATGGGGTTAATCAGCTGAGCTGAGCAGGTGTGAGAGTGAAGGGGAAGGTAGATGATAACAGAGCTATGGACTTAGAGGAAAGTTGGGACTAGGAATGTGTAGGCTCTAGTCTAGGTGACCAAAACTAAGGTCCGGGTGGAAAAGAGGTTTATAACCTGAGGTTGGGAAAATACAGGTTAGGAATATGATGGACACTTAAGTTTAAAAATGGAAATATCTGATGCACGTCTGTTCAAATAGTTGCTTATGGGTAAAGACAAACAAACAAATAACTCCTTCCCCTTCTCCCCCAGACAGCAGTATGCTGACAGAAGCTGACCAGATTGGTGATGTTTAGATGATAATGTATATGTGGAAAGGAAGGTACAGCCCATAGGAGGGAGCAATACACATTCCCCAAAGGAAATAGCTCTTGTCAGGTAAATCAGGCAATTAACAGTAGTGAAATTAGAGGGCAAGTTATAAAGCGTCTCTAAAGGCCTGGCTCTTTAAGAGATCTGGCATCTGGGACTGTGAGAAGCAGGTACAATACCAATCCTCAGGAGATATTCAGTTATCCAGGAACTAGGAACTGAACTTACTATTCTTATATTAGTGGGTTTTCTTCTATTAAAATAGTCTTAATATTTAAATACGAAAATGTTGCTGAGTATCAAGCGTGAGGTTTTTATACAGTTTATTTATACAGTTCATACCATGTCAAAATACAAAGGGCAATCTATATTTTGGGGGAAAGTTTTCCAAGGTTATCTAATGTCAGTTTCCATGATTATAAATTACTTGTTTATAATGCTTGAATATGAATCTGACATATGGGAATCAGAACTGCTGTGAGGAATAAGATTGATTAAAACAGACATAGATGCTGTATAAAAGAATTAAATGATAGATGTTCCCATCCCAATAGCTGTCTATTAAATGAATTTAACTAAAATTTAATTAATACTCACACTTCAACTTTTTACTGGTTCACTCTTAAGTGGGAAGCAGCATCACTGATGAGACTATGATGAGGGGAATGAGAATGAAGCAAGCCCCTTTGTAACTCACCACCTCCACAATGCCCGTGCACAGAATCCACTCTGCTAGCTGACATCATTCATCTGCCCTGGGATAAGGTCGTGGACTCTGTGGACAGAGCCAGAAATCCAAAAATATCTGCTAAGCACTGGCAGAAGGGAATGCTTAAGTCCCTACATCCACTGCCCTAGGAAAGCCCCCTTTCACAAAAATCTCTGTAAAGGGCTGAATACAATTCATAGTAAATAAAATATTTGGGGCCTGACTGGCTTTTAGGAGGCTCTAAGCAATCATGAAGGTCTGAATGCTGGAATCTGTGGTACAGAGAATACGCTGTTACAAAAATATTGTGTTGGTTAGTCTGTTCTATACAAGGGAAATTACACAACTTATTTGACATACTGAGTTCTAGGCTCCAGATGGCAGAAAGAGCATATCTTTCTACTCCCAGGATTATAGGGTGAGACTGTGTCTTTATTAAAAAAGAGGGAATGGAAGCCTCCCTCTTCAATAAATTTCCTGGACTGGTGATCAACAAACGCTACTTGAATATTTTGGAGACTCCTTACCCAATGGAAGAAGCTAAGGTGTAGGGCAAGCTGGGAGAAGTCACCTGCATAGTGCTTGCAGAGAGCAAATGGGTTTCGGGCGTGTATAAGTGCAAGGGAAAAACAGTGCCAGGGAACTGGGTGGTTGACCGTTCACTGTTCCTCATTCCCAGCCTTCTGGTTCTGCTGAGCCCTGCCTGTGCCTGGGGTGCAGATGACACTGAGACAATTAAACAGAAATACAGGCTGGAGATACTGAGTGTGCCTGGGTAGCAGTGGCAACCAGCTGTCAGCTCTTATTAACTTCTGCATAAAACATACCTTGAGTGCGGTTTGTTATCAATTACTTGCCGAAATGAAACAACTGGGGCAAGGCAAGACCGCAGCTCACATGAATTAGAGTGATTGGTTGATTGATCAGGGCACCTGTTGTAAATCATAAGGGCTCCAAACAATCACAGCCGGTGCTTTATGTTAATTTGTAAACAAAATTCATGTCGCTGCGGAATTGCTTTCACTGGAGAGGAGCATTTGGGTTCATTTCTAAATGAATCTGCCGTGATGATGTAGGAAAGAATGCAATTCATTTTAGAGAAATGAGCAACTCTTGGGGGCCCAGCTCCCAGCTTAAAGATATTACTTGGCCGGTCTTGGGCACAGCATCTGATGGGGCCACCCTCCTGATCCTCTCCAGTGATGACCAGGATATGGGTGCAGCAGGAGGGGAGGGAGGGGTTCCCATGAAGACCATTGGCATTACCGTTTTATATGATGCATAGTGACGATCACCTCCAGGAGACAGATGGAGAAACCAGGCAAGATCCAGAAAGGTTCAGTGAAATGTCTAAGGCCACCAAGCCAGTATGCGATGGCATAGGATTTGCCCGGTTCCCTAGCACAATCCAAACCCTGGGTCGCGTCTTTATGTATGTAACGAAGGGGGCCGTGGCCGGCGACACTCATCTGTCTGCGCACACGGGGTAAATTTCCAGAGGACTGACGGCCTTTGCATTTGCTGGTACACAGCGCTCTGCACGCACCGCAGCGCCACAAACACTTCCTCCTCCAGCTTTCCACTTCGCGCGCGTCCTGTGGCCTGGGCCCTGCGCACGCACGGACGCATTCTGTCCCCGGTCACCAGGATCGAAACCCGGTCACCTTTATGGCATATTTTTTTTTCTCTCTCTCTCTAGTTCCGGTTCCTCCCAAATCTGTGACTTCTCTGATGATGAATAAAGATGGCTTCCTGGGAGGCATGTCCGTCAACACCGGCGAGGTGTTTTGCTCGGTGCCCGGCCGTTTGTCTCTGCTCAGTTCCACTTCCAAGTACAAAGTAACTGTGGGGGAAGTTCAGAGACGGCTCTCGCCCCCCGAATGCCTCAATGCGTCTCTCCTCGGCGGCGTCCTCAGGAGGTAAAACGCCCCCACGCCGGTTTTTATGGGCCGAGGGGGTGAGGGTTCGCGCCGAAACGGCTGGGAAGCTGGACGCGGTTGCCTAGCAACCGGGCGGCCGGAGCGCCGAGCGAGCCGGGAGCTGCGGCCGGCAGTGGCAGGTGTTGGGGCCCGGGGCGCAGTCGCCTCCTTCGCACCCACGCCCTGCAGGTCCGCGCTGCCTCGCTCGGCCACGGGTGCTCGACCCTGGGAACCTGCCACTTCCCCAGCCCTGGCCCGCGTCCCGCCCCCTCCTAGCCCCAGGACACTTGCAGGGCGCGCTAGCCTGGGTGACACCTAAAAGCCACACACACTTAACTGAAACCGAAGTTTCACGGAGCAACCCGCGTCGTGCCTGCAAGGTACTCTGATCAACCTCCCTGTTGTGATTAAAATGCAGTTGGCGTCTAAGTTGGTCACAACCCGCTAATGCACTGTGCCCCACAGTTTGAAAAACTTTGTTCTAGACTTGTGACCTTTCCACAGCAATATTACCACCAGTGATAACAATGATACCGATTTAGAAGTATCAGTAGTTATTCCTTGGGGCCATTAAGATACTCCCTAATGGTGGAGGAAGACAATTCATAGGCTCCTTGTGGAAAGTTGAGGTGGCTTTTATCTTAAGATTTAAAGTCTCCCCCAGAGTCCCTGCCAACGCCTGAACCCTTTGGTAATGGCACTGACATGAAGGTGACATTGCATGAGGTGAACTTCTCCAGTTAGCCCATTTCAGGGGTTGCTGGTCCCTTTCTTTCCTAAAAGTGGCTGTGTGAATAGCTGGAGAGGTCAGAGTAACTGGTTCTCTCGTACTTTTGCCCATACCTTAGCACATACGGGGAGAGCCGGGAGGAAGTAAGGGTGTGAGCTGCAGGCTTTTCTCACTTTGAATCCTCTAGCTGTGCTCTACTTTGGTTCAGTTTTCAAGTGAGTCTTTTGAGCCCCAGAGTATGGAAGTTTCTTTCAATCACCCCCAGGCCTTAAGCGTGTGTGTATAAAACTTGCTATGAGATTAAGTGAGATAATATAAAGTGTTTATCACATAACTAAACTCCCCAAAGTGTTAGTTTTACTGTTGTTATGATTAGCATCACCATTAGTTTCATGTTTCAATCTTCCTTCCCCTTTTAACCCAACTCCATTTTATAGTGACTCTTTTTTTAAAAAAATATTTTTTTATTGATTTCAGAGAGGAAGGGAGAGGGAGAGAGAGAGAGAGAGAGAGAGATAGAAACATCAATGATGAGAGAATCATTGATTGGGTCCCCCACACTGGGCATTGAGCCCGCAACCCGCAACCTGGGCATATGCCCTGACTGGGCATGTAACCGGTGACCACTTAGTTCCTGGGTCTACAACGCTCAACCACTGAGCCACATCTGGCTGGGCTTATAGCAACTCTTGACCCCTTCCTTGCCAAGCCCACCTGTTTCAGCTAGTGCCTTCTCCTCTCTGCACCCCCAGTTCTTTCCTCTTTTCTGCATGGCTGTGCTCACCCAGTTTCTGCTCACCCACCTGGCTCCGTGACAAGGAAAGAGCTTGTGTGTGTGCAACACCTACCTTCTCTAGACCCACAACCTACACCCTAATTATTCCCATCTGCTATCATTTTTTCCTCATGAGATAAAAAAAGAAAATGCGCAATTTTTTAATGCCCTGTATTGCAGAAATTAAGCAAACCTCAGCAAACTGTCAGCAAATAACCAAAAGGAAGGGGGGAAATGTGCTAACCTCAAGTTAAAACCTCTTCAAGCTCCACTGGGCTTTAGATTGCTAAGTCTAAACTTTGTTTCAGGAACACTCCGAGGTTAATCAGAATGTTAATTCTTGCAATTTCAGAGCCAAATCGAAAAATGGGGGGAGATCTTTGCGGGAAAGGCTAGAAAAAATCGGTTTGAATTTACCCGCGGGCAGGCGCAAAGCAGCAAATGTCACGTTACTCACCTCCCTGGTGGAAGGTAAGCAAGACGTGTGGCCATTTCACGAAGTGGCTGAGCTTAACTGTCGGCTGAAGGCTGACATTTTACACTTTTCATGATTAACTGGAAATCGTTGCAATTGTTGTGCCATTATGAGTAGATGTCAACCGACTGGTGGAGAGAGAAGTTCAAAGGTCTTTTTACTTAGAGGGAGCCAGCAATTGTAGAGAGGCCACTGGAGATGTATAAGGGTCCCTGTGCTGTGAAGAGTACTCAGGTTCAGCCTCCAAGCCAGTGCAGGGGTCACCTCTGCTGCCAGGCACAGGACAAAGTGTCTGAAATACCCTCTGAACTCTGGCAAGAGTCACTGTAAATAGGAATCCATTCTATACCCCTTCTCCTGCCCAGATTTTACGTCTGAATCAGGAGTAGCAAATACATTGTCTAATTCTGAAACTGTTATTACATTCATCATTCTCAATGGTTATTTTAAACTCATGTCACTCCCAGGGCCCTATCTCCTGCTGATTGATTACGTGGGACTTACTGTTATTGAAATACAGTGTAGTGAGGCCTAGGAGAAAAATTGGGTGGGATGTGAGGATAGCTGCCCTGTCACCTTTGTGCAGTACCAAGTCTTTAAGTAGGAGGATAACATGGCAGGGAGTCATGTATGATCTTCAATATAGATCCATCAGTTACGAATGAATGAACATAATTATAACAAATATTACTTGCTCATCATTTTGGGTTTGGGGTGATCTTTATGGTATATGATAAAAAGGATCTTCTGAAGTCTAGAACAAGAGGACCTGCTGTTGATTTTGTAGGATGAGGAAAGGACAGGAAATACATCCAGATGGTCCTAATGGGGGAAGTTGTAGAATTTTGTCTAAAGGCTAACATGTATGTTTTTCCTTCTATTTCCATGGGTGTTATATTATGACACTCATGTGGGGAACTGGTTTTTGGAGGACAGGGTCTTAGACTATTTAAGTAGCAACCATAAAGTCATCACATTTATAGGGACCACACTTTGCCAGCTTTAGGGCAGAGTTGCCTGGCCCAAACTTACCCTCCAGTGGCAACAGTCACCAAATATCCAGACCACATTTATTCGTGGTTGACTCTCAGCCTGGGGGTTTTACTTTCTGCCCTTCAGGGAATGGGTAATACCACAATCTTCATTTTGAAAAGCAGTCACGGCAATCTGAACCCAAGACAGGGACTTGGATGGAAAAGGGAGGAACTGAAATTCCAATAGTTGGTTGGCAGTTTTCAGTTTTATGAATTGTTGCAAGCACCATTTCTGGTCTTTTGTTGTTACCATCATGATGATGATTAAAGAAGGTCCTTAAAAATAATGTGGCTATGGAATAATTCAGTGTATGTCTTTTTCATGTTTGGGATCTTCCCTTGAACCCCAAAGGCTGTGCTTTAAAGGGTGATAATGCCTTGTTTGGGAGGAGCTTCCACATAAGCTGAAACCTCTCAGACATCCAAGTTTTCTTATAGCTGCCCTGTCACCTTTGCGCAGTGGAAAGTCCTTAAGTAGGAGGATAACAGGGACCTCTGGAGAGGAGAAACCTGACACCTAATTAGCAGGAAACAGACACAGACACGGAGAATAAATATTTCATTGCTGGATAGAAATACTCATATGTGTAAAATGTATATGGAACAACATCTTTAAGGTTCCCTATGGGACATCTTTGATATATGTGGATCGCTGCACACATGATTTCTGTTTGTATATATTGGCTATTAATAAAAGATTTTTCCTAATACAAGTATAGGAAGATACAAAAGATAACACAAAAGATAGGAAGACTTATATATTTATCTAACATAGTATCCTACCAAGAAGAGTGGTAGCTATCTTGAATATCCAACCTAGTGTCTATGGGCAATTTGTAAAGTGGCTTCTGAATATATCGGCCCAGCTTTTCCTTAAAACAAAACATGGGGTGTGGGAGTCCTGAAGCTAGTCAGGGAATATCTAACTAAGGAAGGATGGCCAGGGAGAGACTGGAAAGAGGCGGGAGCAAAGTTTGTTCCATCAAGTCAATTAACAGCCCGAGACTCATTTTTAGTTCGGGCATCTGTCACACCTTTGCTTTTGCCTCCCAACCTCTGGCCTCTTCTGTAAATAGTAAGAATTGACCAGGGAGCCCCTCCTGCCCTGGCAGGATGAGGGGCTGGGTGCTAACGATGACCTCTGTTGCTGATTTTGCAGGAGAAGCTGTTCATTTAGCTCGGGATTTTGGCTACATCTGCGAAACGGAGTTTCCCGCCAAAGCTGTATCTGAATATTTGAACCGACAGCACACAGACCCCAGCGACCTGCACTCGCGAAAGAATATGCTGCTGGCCACCAAGTGAGTGTCGCAAATCCCTGACTTCACCTGGCTCGGGAGGAGGGGAGGGAAGGGCAGGGAAGACCTGCATTTTTGGGCCGAGAAAGTGCTCAAGCCATAGAAGGTAGGATTCCTTGGCAGCCTGGGTATTGCAGGCTTGGAAGCCATCCCGCTCAGCCCGCAGTTCCCCCTCCCCCTTACTCCTCCTCCTCCCCCCCACTCCCCCTGTTGATTATGGGCTGTGGGATTGGGGTAGTCTCTGTCTCTTCTGTTTCCAAGTTTCTAAGGAGGATGGCTTCATGCTTCTGAACCCAGGCTTTTCAGAGTTCTCTTCTCCAACCCTGGCCGATCCTTTCTCCGTGGGTCCTCGTTCCACTTCTTCCCTGGATCCCGATGTGCACATTTCTACCTGGGTTTCACCTCTCCCTGTCATGTCCACTCAGCCAGGCGTGCTCACTCGGGGTGCCTGTATGTCCCCCACGTGTGCCCATCTCTACCCGCAGCTCTAATTACTTACTCTCTTTCCAACGTTGCTGTTTGGCATCTTCCAGAGACGTTAAATTTACTACAACTCCAGAGGGGAAAATAGTAAATCTCTGGCTAAATTTAGGTCTAGAGCTCATTTGAACTTTTACAGTGGGTTTTCTATTTATTTGATTTACTCCCGTCTTTGGCTTCCGTGTCATATTGTTGGTGTTTTATGGCCGGCTCAGGCCTGCAGTGGGCGGCGCTGCGTGCGCCCGCACGTTTCTCTCGCAGGCGCGGCCCAAGCAGCGCGCTCATTTATTTAGCGCTGGAGGACGCGGTTTGCTCCGTTGACAGCGTAATTTAAAGAAATATATGGAAGGCTGAAAAATCATTTGCTCAAATTTGTCCAGATGTTTTTGAGACGTGATTGGAATTTGATTGCCCCTTTCCGCAGGGTCAAAAAATATTAATGTCCCAGAACTTTAATTGCTTACAGACCTTGGTTTGGGCTTTGAAGATTGAAAATGTTTGACTCTTAAGCATTTGTTCTCCCCAGTTCAGAATTTCCTTATTGGCACTTCGGTAATGAGTACAAACTTAAGGAAAGACTTTAACCATCTCTTCCAACGATCAAAACCTGGCACCCACACTATTTTTAGAAGGGTTTCCTCTGATATAACAGTAGCAATATAATAGATCTTTGTCAGTAAATTGCCCTCCTACCCCTTGCCCTATGTCTGGCGGAGGGGGACCAGTGGTGCTTTATAAAGGAGTAAAGGTACTTTGGGGAGGGGGGAATAAAACCAAAGATATAAATTCAATGACAGGATTCCACAAACCACTCTGTTGCTTCCCTAAGGAATGCTTAGAACTTCCCCCCTTGTGGCTTCTCTTAGGCCAGCACTTCTTAACCTGGGGTGAGTCTCAGAACCACCTGGGAGCTTTATCAAGATATTTTTTTTTCTTTATTGCATCAAGATATTTTTGTGTGTGGACCCAGCCCAAAGCCCCCTGGATTGGAATCAGTGGGTGTTCATTTGAACCCCATGATCCATCCGGGATACCTCTGGTTTAAGAACGGTCCTATTTAGGCCAGAACTGTTACATGTTTCCTCTTCGGTGTGAGGCTGTATGTGTGCATTTTGAATGGAGAAACCAGAAGAAAGGCGGGGGGAGAGGATGTCTGTTCATGTTCTCTAGCCACCAGCCTTAAAACAAAAAAAGCTTTCATGTGGAGGGGGCGGAGGGAAGGAGGCGTTCGTTCTCCACCCAGGTTAGCCATTCCTCCTGTGGGGGGTAATCTGGGAAAGGATGCCCAAGGGCCACTCCCATTAGCCTCCGGTACCTGCCTGCGTTACCTCTTGGCCAGGCCAGGTGTCACCAGGTGTCAGGTTATCCCAATGGGGCCTGGGGCTGGAATTCTGTCGTTTTTCATTTCTCACCACCCCCGCTAGCTATGGTGGAGGAATGAGGCTGATGGAATGAGCCTGCCAGTGGGTACAAGGCTATGGCCTTTGGGTGTCATGCCTCTGACTGCCAGCAGAGCTAAGCCATGGGGCCTGCCAGGCTAAAATCCTCCTGCCCCACCTCCTATGTGAATTTTTTTTTTTTTTCAAATAAGCTCAATCTATAGTTAGGCCCACATGGGTTTTTAAGGATGGGAGATTCTTCTAAATTGTAGGTGCCTGGAGGAAATAAAACCTTCAACAAATAAAAATCTACCCGTCCCAGTGTCTTAACCATCTACCTTTAGGTTTTATTTAAACAATGCAGGAATCCTTTTATAGTGACAACAATTGTGTTATACAAAGGTTTTCAGTCACCCACACTTGAAAGAAATAAAAGGGGGGGGGAAGGCTGGAAAAATACCTCCTTTCCCAAGTGCTGCAGGTAAACAGATTTTTGCTTTGAACGGAATCAGCATTCTCTTCTGCTATAAACAGCTGCTTGCCCTGGGCCATGCAAGGCTCCAGCAATCTGCTTCTGTGCCAGGGACAGGCTTGTGACCCAGGGGCTTAAATCTTTCAGGGCTTTTTGAGCCTGATAGCCAAGAGGTTGGAGAGGCAGCGGAAAGGAGGGGGGAAGGGTTTTCAAAGAACAGCCAGGTGAGAGCTAAAAATGCCTGAATATTCAAAATC
>PVJC01049543.1:0-12137 GCA_004026665.1 Murina feae | reverse complement strand
GGGGAGGGCAGTTGGGGGCAACCAGGCCAGCAAGGGAGGTCAGGTGGGGGCAACTGGGCTGGCAAGGGAGGGCATTTGGGGGTGATTGGGCTGGCAGGAGAACAGTTAGACATCAATCAGGCTGGCAAGGGAGTGATTAGGGGGTGATCAGGCTGGCAGGCAGAAGCAGTTAGAGGTAATCAGGTAGGCAGGCAGGCAAGTGGTTGGGAGCCAGCAGTCCTGGATTGTGAGAGGGATGTCTGTTTAGGCCCAATCCCTCAAGGGGTTCCAGATTGGATAGGATGCAGGCTGGGCTGAAGGGACCCTCCCCCCCGGGGCACAAATTTTATGCACCAGGCCTCTAGTAGATACAATATTCAGGACAAGGTTTTCAGGCTCTATACAGATGTTAGTATCCTTTCTTAAGTATAGAAAAATACATTTCTTAGTCTCTTCATATTATTTCCCCCATGGATTCCTGTCATTTTGAAGTTCATCATATTCTCTCAGGACTCCCATTTCTTTAGGCTATTAAAGTAAATTGGAGTGTATTTCTGTAAAGCATATTCTTAGTAATGCCACTGTCCTCTTGCTCAATAACCACAAAAGTCTCCATAATCTTCCTGTCTGGCTAATGTGTTAATTAGGCCAGGGGACTAAGATACAATCTCCCTCTTTTAGCTGTTTTCAAGTCCAGCAAACTGAAGGGAATTCATACTACGGAATGCTAAAAAATACCTTTATCAGGCTTGCATTGCCTGGCTTATTTATTTACACATTATCCTACTGGACATCTCATCAATATAAGTCATATCAAATCTCTGTGTGTATGTGTAAACATGCAGCATACAATTTGAGAATCAAATTTTAAAATAATGACCCTATGGCATAAACTATAAAAGAGTGATAGAAATCAAGTTGCCTTTCATAGTGCAATATTATACCATCTTCACTATTTTCAACTATCAACTTTACCTCTGAATGGCATTATCTCTTAATTTGTGTGTGATTTCTGTCTTGTAGCTATATTGTGAGCTTCAGTTGGGCAGGCGTTCATTTACAAAAATTTATTGAGTATTAATAGACAACGAAGGTACAAAGAGCTTATAGTCTAATTGGAGAAACACACATGAAACAAATAGTTGTGATCTAGCAAGTGTTAGAGGAGCAAGCAGAATAGAACAGCTAATTTCTTAGGGTGGGGCTTGGGACTGGGAATGCAATTCAGAAAGGCTCTAAAGAAAAAGGTAAAACATATTCTAAAAGGATCAATGAGAATTTGCCAACAAGCATGAAGAAGAAGATCTCATGAACAGGAAAATAGCTAACACAGAGCATAAAGTTACATAAATATAAAATGTGACATTTATATTAAAAAGTTTTGTCTGGCTAAATTGAAGAATTTTTTTGAATAGAGGAGTGAAATCGTCACTTGTGCATTAGAAAGATACATCTGGTTGCAAGATAGAGAGAAAATGTGCCAGATGAGGTAGGCTCTGGCAGGCAGGCCATTGTATTATATTAGCTAAGTGATGATTTAAAAGATTGAAGTGTAGACAAAAAGAAGTGGGCTGTTTTAAGAAGTAGCTAAGACTTAGAATTGATGGACTTAAAAAAAAGTGGAAAAAGAAGAGTTAAGAAAACTCAGAATGTTGAGTTGAGGTTGCTGGGAAAGCAGTGTTGCCGTTATATGAAACCTGTAGCATATGAAGAAACACATATGAAGACAGGCATTGTATACTGGATTTCGTGTCAGAATGTTTAATATTAAGATAATTTTGGGAAGTCCATGTTGATCTCTCCAGTAGGTCAGGTGGTCAGGAGTGAGCTTTGGGTTGGAGATGAAGATGTGGATTGATCATGTAAATATGGTGACTGATGGTGTTGGAGTGGAAGAGGTCATCTGAAGGGTGGGATTGGAAAATAGAAATAAGAATGAACCCCAGGGAACCACAGTAGTTAGTGGGGAGGTGGAAAAGGAAGACCTAGTCAAGAAGAGTAGGAAACATCCCAAGAGAAAGGAACAACAACAAACTTACCTGGGGGTGGAGGGGAGTAATAGGAAGGCAAATGAGGCATCTCAAAAAAAGGTCCCGTGGTGAGCAGAATTACGTGCCATAGGGTAGGCTAGTAAAACGTATATAAACTCGCTAATATATTGGGCCATTGGGATTGCTATGCTTGTCTAGATCTCACTCCGAGAGCTGGAGTGGGACTAGGGCCAGAGAAGTTGGGTATTTTTGCTTGTGTGTGGCTGCTGTTGAGAGGAACTAGCGATGTATCACTGGCAGTTATCCCAGAGTTTAATAGGACACAGAACTCAAAAACACCACAAGAGAACAGGGCCCATCTTTAGATACCCAGCATCCAGGTTAGAGTCTGTACACGTGGCAACCACCCCATGAAGAGATGAGCACTGCAAGATCTGAGGCTGTAGCCACCTAACATGGGGAGAATGTGGCAAAGGGAAAGGACACATCCGCACTTGATGGAAGATGTGAACTTGGAGGAGCAAATGGACTTTTTCTTGGGACATGTAGATTCCTTCCTTAAGAAGACTTTATGATTTAGCTCTATCCAGTCACACAGCTATCACTTAAAATGATAAAAATCATTAAATTTTCTTTTAGGTGAAGCTTGAGTCCTCTGTACCATCATCTCTTTTTCATTTCTACGGTGGCCACGGTGGCAGTGAAAATTACTGAGAGTCTGGGAGCTACCACAGATGTCGTTCATAATGAGAACATTTTCATTTCAAGTCAAAATGCAGAAAGATAAGAAATAAGGAGGAGAAGCATGAAGATAGAAAGCGTAGGTTACTATTGTGAGAAATGTAAGTGGTGAAGGAAAGAGGAACTTGAGAACTTGAGTATATTTGTGGAAAGGGGCAAAGTCAGTGAAGAGTAAAGGATAATTAACAGAACTACTAAGATCAGAAAGAAAATATGATTTTAAAACCTCAGGTCAGGCTTTACATCTTAGGCAGGATATGGGATGCGTCCACAGTTAACCAGGTGTATTCAGATAGTTTTGTCCTTTTTGACTTAATGAGAGCTGGCCAGGATCCCAAATCCCCATGTCCTGGACGAGACAGAGGCAAAAAAATATACAAGAGAAGAGGCACTGGAGGGGGTGCAGAGTTGCTGCACTGTTGCAGTTTGCCCCAGGCCCTGTGTAGTGTTTTATCCTGTGACCTCAGTAAGATGAACTGAATAATGTAGTTATTTCTGCCCCGTTTGGCTCAAGGCCTCCCCTGGACTCGGGCTGAGTGCTGGGTGACTCTGGATTTCTCCAGAGTCCATCTCGCTTTAGTGTCTGCGCAGTCTTTACTGCCGGCATGTGGGGGAAACTGAAAAGAATAGCAGGGAAAAGAAGATAAACTCTCTTTGCTTCTCGACGCCGAGACTTTACTTCTAATATAGTAAGGCCCTGGGTGTCCGTGAGCACTGTATTTTAAAGCTTTTTGGTGGAGTGAACAGGGCAGGTGCCTCTGGGAAACTTGAGCCTCTTCTAGATCTCTGGTTCTCAAGTTACTGGGAGTGAGGGTCGGAGGAAAGAGAGCAAAGTTGCATAGGAACGTGTTCACGGGAAGAGAGTGTTGTGAGTGAATGTATCCACATGTAAGCTGGTGGAGGAGGGAGTGTAAAAACTTTCAGGAGATTCTGGTAAACACCCGTCTTTCTTCTGATACTAAATTATTGCCTGCAGATGAGCCAGTAAGAATCACAGGAGTGATGTTGGGGCTTAGGATGTAAGAGTTGGCTCTGGTAGATGATAAACCCAGGAAGCAGGCTCCCTTGGTGGAATGGAGGCAAAACTAATTGCAGTAAAGGCCGGGAAAAGGTGAGGCTGGAACGTGGGTGTGTCCACCACAGGATGGCTGAGGTTTTGTATTTCTCCGTTACCCCCCTCGGCACTGTGTCAAGCACCTGTCATGCATGCGTTCAATAAATACTCTTCATAGGCTGTACATTTCAGAAAAATGTGTTACTTTTAATAGCAATTATGTGAGCATGCAACATTGCTAAATACAAAAGTCATACAAGCTCACAAATGACTTCAGAGGCTGCCACTTGTAATTAAAGTTACAATTGAGGGCCTATGGAGACACCATAAATCATAGATCCTTTCCTGTTTTCACTCGATGGCTATACATGTTCTCTCTATTACTACAGGTGTCACAAAGCATTGCTATCTGCAGGCAGTTACATTTCTTGACCTTTTATTGCTCCTCTGAGAGAAATAGCAGTGTCATTCATCCTCTAAAATGGCGCGTTTTCACTGGGTCTGAGGAAGACTCGAGGGCACTGCCATGTGCAGCTCTTGGGGTATTACCCCCAAATGAAAGGATACCTGTTTATCTATTGGTAAAAACATGTCAATGAATTATGATAACTACATGCTGGCATAGGAAGCTTACAATCGATAAAAGTTAAATTTAGTAAGTTCACGCTTGTTGCAAATGAATCGAAAAACTGACATTGTCCTATTTCTAGGTAAACAAAATGGGTAGCATGGGACGTAAAAAATATGTGACCCATGCTAAATTTATAGATGACATGCCAGAAAAATAACTTTTGGGAAGTATAACACACACAAAATGATATATGCTGATTGAATTTCTTTCTTTAAAAAGTACACTTTCCACAATTTAAACACATCTCTGTCATTACTCACATAGGTCACCTTGAGGAAAACGATTCCCCTTCCTGGAACTCCGTTTCCTTTTCTAAAAGGTGGAGGTCAACTCGCCCATCTCTAAACGCTCCTATGTGGAGACGCATGCTCTGTTGTTGGCTGTTTCATGACTGTGCAGGAGGAAGCTCCTTCTAGACAGACCAAGATAGGTGCCGATCTTAATCTCATCATTTATAGCTGCTTAAGCTTTGTAAAGTTATATCTCCTTCCCCCTTATTTTGCTAATCTGTGAAATGGGATAACATTACCTCTTAAATTGAATTTTTTGAGGATTAAATGGGAGGATATGTGCTGGGAAGCATGGTGGTTAGTTAATGGGCATTCACTGTGTATTATCAACCAGTGCCTTTGTTTTCTATTTTCTACCCTTTCCTACTCTCCTTAAAAATGCAGTTCTTTGTGTATTATTGACTTGCACATCAAAGATATTATAATAAAATCTGGAAGATACTGTGAACATGTTCGCTGAGTAACATGTGTAAAGGAGATGTATTGAAAAGTGGATTTTTATCTTTCATCTTGGGAATGCCTCTGGGTTTGAATACAGCAGACAAAGTGGCAGTAAGAGCTCAAAATAACTCAAAAGCTCCATATGACTTCACGGTTTAGTGCTATTATATATTCAAAGACAGGCAGGACACCACATGCATTAATCATAGTGTATCACATAGGAATATCAACCCTCCATAAATACTCAGTACTAGTCCTACACTTTACAAAATCAGTGTGGAATCCCCCAACTTGAGGGGTGAAGAGATCCTAACCTAGAGTCACAAGAAAACTACGAGGATAGTAAATGAGGATATTGAAAAGGGGGTTTGATAGGTTGGGTGTTTGAAATGGACTACCAATGACTGTCTAAAATAGCCTCTTTCCCACTTAAGTCCATTCACAGGTAGATTTATTTGAATTTTAAGCGGACACTTTGGACCCTAATGGTTTTGATAGAAAAAAAGTCCTCTGAAAGTTCATTGTTCTTTTACTTTCTGAGAGATTCACACTATTAACATATTTTCTAGGAATCTATGATTGAGGACCAAACAATACCCATGCCTTTATCCCTCTCCTTTGGAAAGTCCTGTTAGGGGGTAGGGGGGTGAGGACAGGCTTAACCTTTCATCCTGCTTGCAAATACAAAGGAAGGCTGAGTTCTGGTATATCCATCGAGTTATGTTGAAATGCTGTTCAGCCCTCTTCACAGGGCTCGATTCATCAGCCTTGAGGACGGTTAAGTGGGCTCTTTATCATGAAGGGTCTCCCTGTTGTGCAGTAACTCATGAGCCAATGGCATATTACTGGGTCCTTATTTATGACCACTGACAAATGACTTCCTAATACTGACCAGAGGGATTACACTGCTCACAGAAACTTTCCAAATAAGAACCATGATGTCAAAACACAGCTGAGGCCATCAGCAGTATTAATGAGGATTTTGCTAGCTTCTAATGATGATGATGATTATATCAGAATGCAATTCACACTAGTTATTAATAAAAGTTTAGAAACATTAAAAAGTGCATAATAACATCTGGATCTGATAGGGCTGAGAAAAGACAAGAAAAACACCCGAGGGCTTTACTTTTGTGATTGGTATCCACGTGATTGCAAGGAGATCATTTTCTCTATCTTTCTCGTCTCCCTGGAGATTAGCTGTCTTCAATATTTGAACAGTAACATACAGCATTGTGAGAAATTTGAGTCCATAAGAATAAAACATTTCCAGTTGTTCGTATTATCCTGACTTCTCTTTCCCACCTTCCTCATTCTCCAAAATCCTCCTAATTATAAATAAAAGTATTAGTTGGGAAAAGTTCTGCACTTGGGAATAAAACAAAATTTGCAGATTCAATTCTGGTCTGTGCAGACACCAAACAAACCGAATTCAGGTAATATTCACATTAATGGATATTTCCAAATTCTAGCCTCATAAAAGCGAAGGCGTCCTGATAGATCGGTTAGTCTTTGTCGATTCATCAGCCATGAATCAAGGGGAAAGGCTAATTTTAAAAAGAAAGTGTGCTCTATCCTGTATACACCACCACACTATGGAGAAGAAAAGGAGGCAGCCCTTTTAAAAATGAATGGTATAAAAATTCACAGTAACGTACATTGTTTTTGTTTTTCATCAGCAATCAAAGAAGGGGGCAGTGCCGAGCGTCTATATCATACAATACAAAACAGTGTAAGTCACACAGCAGGAACACACGGACACAAGATGCTAAAAACAGTGCTTTCTGGGTAGTTCTCTTACTGGGTGAATACTTGGGCCAGAGATACTTAAACTCTGGCATCAACCAACCCTTTGCAATTAGACACAATTAAATCCTCTGACACTGTGAGGGGCCAGATGCTACGGGGAGAATCATCACGTAGGTTGCTGCTACCATCTACAAGCATTTCGTCATGTGGTCAAGTGCACGGATCGTACAAGGTGACATCCAGACACAAGCCACGTGACTTCAGCCATTGCTAAGGACAGAGGTAGAGAAAGGTCTGTCTGCGGCCAGAGCCTCTGCCCCCATGTCTAACAGGACAGCGAGCAGATTCCTGCTGGGCGGCACAGCCATTTCCTTTCTCCCCTTGTCCCTCGTGGACACAAATGCATTCCAGCCAGGCCCGGGGACCTGAGACATCGTCAGGCTGAAGAAGGTCAACGTGGGGTGTTGTTAGCTTTGGGGTTTGGCTGCTTCCCCCTCAGCTTCCCCACTCTGTTCTGTGGAACTCCGCTGTGCATCCTTTTCACCTTCTGTAAGAGACAACAGAACAAAGGATGAAGGTAAAATAAAAGCCACCGCTGATATTTACCCGCTCTCAGCCTAGGCATATCACACTGGGAATTTAAGAAATATTCCAGAAGTCTTAACTCCTCATAGAAAAAGTGTGTTTTCTTGGTAATTAATTATCCATCAAGAAAATAGCTTAAGCGGGCTGGCTAATTCTGGATCTGTGACCTTGGTATAGCCTGGCTCCAAAACAAAAAAATAACTGAATTTTCACAGTGGTTAGTGATCATGTGCACTTTTGGTAAGTAACTAGGAAATCTCACACCCAGGTCCTGGCGCTCATTTTTAAAAGGCGTTATGGGGGGCAGAAGTCACAAGTTAGTTAGGCCAAAACCAGAAGTGGAGAGCAAGTTTCCCTTTTCATTCCTGACTTTCTTAAGTTAAGACCTTTTTTTAATGCATTTTACATAATTTATAGCACTTGATGATAACCCCAGCTGATTTCTCAGAGGTTTCATTACTTTAAATTAAAAGCAACAGTGGCAGATGAAAGGACATATGCCAGCTGGTCAGTCTCTTGTCACAGCAGTGATGGCTCGGCCTGCCCTTGGAGAACACACACAGAACTCCAATAAAACTACCCTGCTCACTGCACCCTCTGCAGCAATTCCAGCTAGTGATGCTGCAAACACTGAAATTAAACTATGCTTTCTCTCCATATAGGTCACTTCACCTGAGGGCAAGCTATAGGCAATCCTTGACTCAAAGATACATATATCAGTATTTGCATGTGGTAGTTCATTACTAAGCAGCCAATATGGCTTCATAGACAAAATATTTGGGGATGTTGCAATCATGAAAGTATAACAATGTTTGTTATCATAATTCAAATTTTTTGAGTTAAGTGGCCTGGTCCATTCTTTAGGTGGAAATGTTGAAAAGTGAATTCTCCTTTGGTCTTAAAAAGTACACACAAAACATCTCACCATATACCATACTTCGGGGAAATTAAAAATAGTTCTTTCACATTAAAAAATAATTACGCCCTAACCAGTTTGGCTCAGTGGATAGAGCGTCGGCCTGCAGACTGAAAGGTCCCAAGTTTGATTCTGGTCAAGGGCATGTACCTTGGTTGCGGGCACATCCCCAGTAGGAGGTGTGCAGGAGGCAGCTGATCGATGTTTCTCTCTCATTGATGTTTCTAACTATCTCTCTTCCTTCCTCTCTATAAAAAAAATCAATAAATATATTTAAAATAATAATAATAATAATTCCGTTCTAAAGGGGTCCCAAGAACATTATATATCATTCTCATACACTGCTTTCATTATAAAGCAATGACTAGGCGCTGGAGATGTGCAATAAGAACTTGATAGAAAGGAGAAGTTCTTGGTAACCAAAGGAATGAAGTCAGATTAGGGCAGGTGCAAGAGAGTAGAATATTTAAAGATGAAACTTGTTGCATAAATACAAGATGAGGAAATTGACCCCCATGGTGTTTGGGACTTCCTAGGTGACTTTTCTAGAGTTTCTGGGGACAACTGTCTGGGTTTAGCAAATACTATAAATGGCCAAATAGGTGATTGTTAACAAGTTAAGGTAAACATGGGATACCAATATTGTTGAGTATAAACTAAAGCTGAAATACTCAAGAATTACAATTCTTAGCTAGTGATATTTTGTTTGCCGATATATACTTGTTATTATTGTAGAGCATTTGAGTGGGAAACCCTGTAACTGAAAATGGAGTGGGAATAAGAGATCAAGTCCCTGACTCTTACCCTGCGTTAGACTGTTTATAACTCTATAGACTACTTTTGAAGGTAGATTGTCATGTCTTAATCTGACTTGGTGAAATGCTGACACCTTTCTATGTTCATAAAGAGATGCATAAAACTCACCTGTCTTGTTAATATCAAGCCCTGCTAATTTCAAGGCTAATTCATTGCTGTTACCACTTGCAGAGGAAACCAGGATATCATGTATTGCATTTCTTCTACCTGTTCTTCCCGAAGCAATAAAATCTGCATATGTAGTTTCCACATCAGTCATTGCTAACAAATATCCACATAGCAGGAACTAAAAAACAAACACACACACACACACATACACATAAATTAGCAGGTAATATAATGTTGCAAGACTTTTGGTAAATTATGGCCCTGTAACATGAATGTGAAATAACTGTTTTGCTTATATGTCCACAAAGCAAGCACTGCTTTGCTTCTGGATCAAGGGTCAGGGAATGTTTTTGTAAAGGGCCTGATTGTAAATACTTTAGGCTTTCAGGGACAAATGGTCTCTGTCCCAGATACTCAACTCTGTGGTTGTAGTGCAAAAGCAGTCAAAGATAAAATGTTAAATATAATAAACAAACTGTATTTACAAAAATAAGCATAGGGCCAGAATTGGTTGTGTGCCATAGACAGGGCCACTTGGTTTAGATGATAAAATTCTCCTCTAATGCCATTTTAGTCAGCCTTCAACTCCAAAGAAGAGAACTTGAGGTCAGTTGTATACCAAGGCAAAGGGCCCAGTGAGAGGTGGAAGGAGTCTATCCTAGAGGTAAGAAGTAAGCTAGTGCCTCGTCTGCACAAAGTCTAAGAACAATGATAAAACAGCAAAATCCAGTTTTCTTTTTATCCTCAGCATGAACCAGCAATTCTAAACAATGTCAGGAATCAAATGCTGCCCCCAACGAGGGAGGACAGTTCCCATGTGGCCCCTTGGGAAGCCGTTACTTGAGAGGAATAACAATCTTTCTTGACTGAATCTTTGAAATAAAATTTCAGCTTAACAGAGGAGTCAAAGTGAATTTTCCAGAGCAAACTTGGTGATACACATCCTTAATGAAAGATATAATGAAAAGAATGGCAACAAATAGGTACCTATCAGTAATAGGTTAAATGTAAATGGCTTAAATGTGCCAGTCAAAAGACATAGGGTAGCTGAATGGATAAGAAAACATTACCTACGTATGTACTGTCTACAAGAGACCCACCTCAGAAAAAGGACTCACAGAGAATGAAAGTGAAGAGATGAAAAAAAAATTTCCTGGCAAATGAAAATGAAAAAGAAAAAGTTGGAAAGGCAATACGCATATCTGACAAAATAGACTTCAAAGTGAAAGCCATAATAAGAGATAATGAAGGATACTTCACAATAGTAAAAAAGGATCGACGCAACAAGATAATATAACCCTGGTAAACATATATGCACCCAATACCGGAGTATCCAAATATATTTAAAAATTTCTGGAGGATTTGAAGGGAGAGATTGACAGCAATACAATAACAGTAGGGGACTTTAATACTCCACTGGAAATCATTGGATATATCTAGACAAAAAATAAATAAGGAACCAGCGATCCTAAATGAAACACTAGATCAGATGGAATTAATCAACATTTTTAGAACATTTCACCCTAAAGCTACAAAATATACATTCTTCTCAAGTGCACATGGAATATTTTCAAAGATATTCTACATGTTAGGACATAAAACAAGTTTCTACAAGTTTAAGAATATTCAAATCATATCAAGCATCTTGTCAGGTCATAATGCCATGAAATTAGAAACACTCAGGAGCATTCACTCATTGATGCTAAAGCATGTTATTAAACAATGAATGGGTTACCACAGGGATCAAGAAAGAAATAAAAAATATTCTGGAAACAAATAAAAATTAACACACAACAACCCAAAATGTACTGGACGCAGTGAAAGCAGTTCTGAAAGGGAAGTTCATAGTATCACAGGCCTACCTCCAAAAAACAAGAAAAACTTTTAATAAGCTACCTAAACCTACAACTTAATGAACTACAAAGAGAACAAAACCCAGAGCTGGTTCATCAAACAAGGTTGATGAACCTCTAGGCAGACTCATCAACAAACAAATACAAAGGATCCAAATAAACAAAATCAGAAATGACACAGGTGAAGTAACAACTGACCTCACAGAAATGCAAAAAAAAAAAAAATGTTATAAAAAAAAATGACTATATGCCAACAAACTGGACAACCTGGATGAAATGGAAATATTCCTAGAAAAATACAATCTTCCAAAATTCAATAAGGAAGAAACAGAAAACTGAAAAGGCCAATAACTACTACTGATAAAATTAAAGTTGTAATTAAAAATCTCCCAGCAAACAAAAGCCCCAGTCTGGATAGCTTCAAAGGGGAATTTTACGAAACATTCAAAGAAGAACTAACACCTATCCTCAAACTATTACCAAAAAAAAAATTCAAGAAGAAGGAATACTCCCAAACTCTTTTTATGAGGCCACCATTATTCTAATTCCAAAACCAGATAAAGACATTACTAAGAAAGAGAATAGGCCAATATCCCTGATGAACATAGATGCTAAAATCCTCAACAAAATATTAGCAAATTGGATCCAACAATACATTAAAAAAATCATACACCATGACCAAGTAGGATTTAGCCCAGGGATGCAAGGCTGGTACAATATTTGCAAATAAATAAATACGATACATCACATAAATAGAAGACAAAAATCATGTGATCATATCAATTGATGCAGAAAAAGCATTAGACAAAATTCAACACGTATTTTTGATAAAAACTCTCAGCAAAATGGGAATAAAGCAGTCATACCTTAACAAAATTAAAGTCATATATGACAAACCTACAGCCAATGTCATACAATGGGCAAAAACTAAAAACATTTCCCCTAAGAATAGGAACAAGACAGGGATGTCCAATTTCACTACT
>PVJC01049542.1:0-12130 GCA_004026665.1 Murina feae | reverse complement strand
AGGGAGTGGACTGACAATTTTCGGGGGTTAAGGGTGTTGGGGATGCGTGAAGAGACTGGACAATAATTGTACACCTATGGATGAGGACAGTGGGGGGGCAAGGACAGAGGTTGGGGTGGGAAATGGGAGGAGGGGAGCTATGGGGGGAAAAAGAGGAACAACTGTAATAATCTGAACAATAAAGATAAATTAAAAAAAACAACACAAAACAAAACAAAGAAAGTCCAATGCAAAAGGAGGGAGAGAGGTATTATCCTACTCCACAGAATCAGTTAAGTCATGCCCTTCACACTTTAAATTTTTAAAACTGTGACGATGAGGATCACACTGCAGCCAAGAGGCATCAAGCTCTTGGTGCCATGGCATCTGCCAGTATGGCACGATGAAAGGATTTACAAACAGGGCAATGGAGAGATACAGGGCAGATCCAGTAATGATGTGAGGAAGAGGCCATGTTTGTATTTTTCCAGAAAGCGCTTCTAACCCCATCTGGGTGCCAGAGTGACCAGGGACCTGGGAGAACAGCTCATCCGGCCGTTCAAGAAGCTGAAGGTCACACCTCCCGTGATGAGGCCAGTTCAGCCACTGACCCCAAAGAAAAAGGAGCTCGGGAAGCAGGTGACCAAGGCCACCCGAGAAGCTAGTGTCCCCACATGGGGTCAACTGAAGAGGCTGACCGCAGATACTCAGCAAGTGGTGAAAGAACCGGGGGTCCAGGTAACCCCTTCCACACTTTTTGTTTTGATGCTGGCACTTGTCAGCTGCCAGGTAAGTATGGCTGGCAATAGATACTTACTGGACATACGTTCCAGATCCCCCCTCCAACAAACATATTATTTCTTCTTCCCATGCCAGGAGAGTTTGTTGGCAACGCCCTAGCCACGAAAACAGGAAATTTACAGAAAGATCTGTGGCGTTTAGCCACTGCCTGTAATTTTCTTAATTTTACTGGCTCTTCCTTAGCTAATATTAAAAGAACATGTTCATCAAGCCCTTCCTGTGGCTGAAGAGCCTGTGTCCAGCTCATGTATGGACTGGTAATTAGAAATGTGAATATCACCAGACTGGACACCCATTGCACTGTCCAATGCCATTACTGCATGAAATTATATCTCCAGCAAAACTGACAAAACAATTGCTGGATGATTTAAAAGAATTTAGTCCATAGAATATGTTTAAAAACATTGCCTAATACCTAATTGGATTCCTTTGTGTACTACTAATCTTATCCTGCTTTTTTTCCCCCAGTCATCAGCAAGCTCCTGCGATCTCAAGTCCGAAGGCTCCAACTAGATGTCCAGAATCTACTTTTAAAAACTGAAAACGGGGGAGATGTGGAGGGCTCCCTGCCAGGGAAGGCACCAGGGGCTTTCTTTTAAGTTCAAGTTGACTGAACCCAAGGTGTAGCACAGCCTTACCTTGGGGGAATTTCTAACCAAGCGGTGAGAATGCCTCAGCTCAACTCTTCAAAGCCCAGGTGCCGGGAATGGGTTTTTAGTTTGTAAATCCAGTCAAGCACCAGGAATGAATACAACTCAGACCCACCCAAACTCTCTTATCTTGAGTTTTGGTGAAACCTCCTGATATTTTGGTGAATTTGGGCTATAAAATAAACACGCCGCTTCAGCGCTGGATCTCTCTGCCTCTCCTCCAGAAGAGAACAGAAGCCCACGCAGACCCAGCTTCTCCCTCTATTTCTGTGTCCTGTCTCTTCATTTCTCAATCCCAAGCTTAAAAGAACCGGTTCGTCTTTCTCTCCATGCTGGACACAGAGAAGGGAGACCCCCACAACATACTAATGATTTACATATTTCACCTAGTTATTGAAAAAAAATCCATGTTCATTATAAGAACCTGGAAAATGAAGTTAAGCAAACCAAAATGAATCAAAAGCCCCCACAATGCCACCGTCCAGCAAGAATCTTATGTACCTGCTTACAATTGGATGTTTTCTAAGGCTCGTTTCTCTGGGCAGCCATGCAGAAATCAGCCAAAAGCTGCTGATAAACTGTGCATAGAACCCTAAGTTCTATGCACAGTTTCCCTTTAATTAAGTAGAGAAAACTGTGAATTATCTATAAAAACTCTCTTTTATTTT
Source organism: Murina feae (assembly GCA_004026665.1). NCBI lineage: Eukaryota > Metazoa > Chordata > Mammalia > Chiroptera > Vespertilionidae > Murina > Murina feae. The sequence goes on along the minus strand of PVJC01049542.1, from coordinate 10,032 downwards.
CTTGGCACTTTTCCCATAAGAGATGAGACCACTATTTAATATACCTGGCAATAAAAAAAAAAAAAAGAGTAAATTCCCAATTGCTTCTTACTGGCCTAAAAAATTTATGCTACATTTCTAAGAATAAGTCACTTATCCAAACTAGCAAATATCCGGGGCAAAAAGGATTGTGACTATTTCTTTTTACACACACATAGCTGCATGTCCTGAAGGACATGATTCTTCTTTTCTCTTGGAGAAAAGAGACACACACTCACTCAGAATCCATACAAGGGCTGAGTCAAGGCTAGATTAGTCATCAGCAAAAGGGGACAGCAGCCGAATCTTTCCAAATAAGCGAGCCAGTGTTCCCAGGAGAGCACCACATTTCAATCCATTGGTTTTTCCCATCCTGAGCAAAAAAAAAAAAATTACGCCATTACCTTTTTGTTCATGGCCACACCATCCTCACAATCAAGCACCGCACAATCCACATTCAGGGATGGAATCTTCTTTATTTTCTTTTCATCATTTCCAGGTACATAAAGCACTGCCCTCCGGGGAATGTACTTGTGATTGGATGAGGAACTATAGCCAAGCCTGGGCACATCAGCCACCAGAGAAGCTTTCCTGCAGGAGACATGATTGGGATTAGTCCAGAATAGAGTTTATTTACAAATTTTTGAAAAACCTCACTTCAACTCAAAGTTAAAAGAGAAAACATGGATACCCTGTTTTAATTATGGCAGGACACAATCACACATAATAAGTAGGAAAACAAAACTAATCAAGAAACAAAATGTCATTTGGGCTGAGGTTTATATAACACTGTTTAGCGGCACAATTTTCTGAGAAAAGAAGAGTGCACTTATTTCTTCTTGGGAAAACACTTCCCATATTCGTATGCTGTCCAGATATCCGTGGAGAAAAAGGCAAGGCATATTTATATCCAAAAGTTCCTAAATAACAACACTATTTACAATTATATGAAAATAAAAAAAACAGAATATAAACTATGTAAGCCTGAGTCTTTTCCAGCAGACAAATAAATGACTCAAGTTCAATTTTAACAACAAAGGATAGTTGGCCACTTCTTGAGTAGAAAGGACAGTTAATGAGAAAAGACCATTACTAGCTCTATAATTGCAGGCAATTTAATTACTGGAAACTTCAGAGTCTTCATTTATAAAAATACTCATTTTGCAGGATGTGAAGAGGATTAAGAAAGAAGAACTAATGCACATGAAGCACTTAGCGAGAGCCTGGCAGATATTAGCTCCTTGATGTGTGGTGGGCGTAGCAAGAGTAGTAGCAGCTGCTGTTGTCCTTAATGGAGAAACTCTAGCTGTCAGTAGCCCCCGCCTGCTCCTAGACACTGTACTCTCCTTCCTTTTCCTACTGTGCTCAGTCTGGCCTCCTGATGAAATAAGAGGAGTTGGCCAGAAGCTCTGATGGCTCACCGTAGCTCTTATCCCTCCCCCTCCCCTGGTCCATAGTTTGATCCTGGGAAAACCAAGTTTTTAGGCCATAATCTTAACTAATAAAAGCGTAATATTGAAATTAACCGTTTCTCCGGGATGCTGTTAGCCACGCCCACCAGCCAATCAGAGCGGTTGTATGCAAATTAGCCCAGCCAAGATGGCGGCGGCGGACACAGGGAGGCTTGCCTCCCTGTGTCCACCGCCACCATCTGTTGCCTTCCTGCAGGCCACACAGGAGGGGCGGGGTGGGGGGGTGGGAGGAGCGAGCCTTGATCGATTTCAGGCGGCAGGGCCGTGAACCTGGGAACCGGGGGGCGTGGCCACCCAGACCCACGCGATAATCCCAGCCACTGCCCTGGCAGGCCCTGGACCAGCAGGGCTGTGGATCTGGGGGGGTGTGGCCACCCAGACCCACCCAGGAATTCCAGCTGCATTCCTGGCCAGCCCTGGGCCAGCAGGGCTAAGGACCTGGGAACCAGGGGGCGTGGCCAGACAGACCCACCCGGAAATCCCCAGCTGCTGGGCTGGCCTATGCTGGGCTGGGGCCATGGCTGCCAAGGAGGGGATGAGGGGGCTCAAGCCATCAAGGACCCCGCAGGCATCGCCCAGCAGCACCTGCTTGCCCATCTCCGTAGTGTGGAGCAGACAGGCCCGGCAGAGAGCAGAGAACCAGATGCAGTGGGTCCAAGCCATCAGTAGCACTTCTCTTGAGTGCTCCCGAATTGGATGAAGTCCAGGTCTGGCTGAGGGATCTCCCCGCTTGCCCTCCTCCTCCCCCACCTGCACCCTCACCCCAATTTACCCATGCACGAATTTTGTGCACCGGGCCCCTAGTACTATATAATAAACGCCTAATATGCAAATCAACTGACCAGTGGAACAACAGGTGCAACGACCGGTGTAATGACTGGTCACTATGACATGTGCTGACCACCAGGGGGTAGACACTCAATGCAGAAGCTGCCCCCTGGTGGTTAGTGCACTCCCACAGAGGGGAGCACTGCTCAGCCAGAAGCCGAGTTCACAGCTGGCAAGCACAGCAGTGGTGGCGGGAGCCTCTCTTGCCTTCACAGCAGCACTAAGGAACAGCGAGCAGTAAGGAGCAGCAAGCAGGTGGGCGGTAAGGAGCAAGGGGTCCCGTACTGTGAGAGGGTGCAGGCCGAGCTGAGAGACACCCCACCCCCACCCCTTAGTACACAAGTTTTGTGCACAAGGCCTCTAGTATATGATAAAGGAAGGTGAAATCAGCTTTCAGAATCAGGATAGGACCAGTTACATAATTTGAAGTGCCCAGTGTAAAATCAAAATGTGGAGCCCCTTGTTCAAAAATCCATTAGGAATTTCAAGATGGTGATAGAAGAACATCAAACTAAGCACTGGACTCTTCTAAGCCCAGTCACACATCAGGAAGCCAGCCTTGCCCACACAGACAGAGCTGAATGCCATGAACACTCCAGGTAGGGAGAGGGTAAAGCCCCAGTGAACTGGTAATGCCCTGTTTACTCTCTTGAGTAAGCAACAGCATCCTATCCAAAACCAGGTCAGCTTCACTCTTAACCAAAGCTCTATTTGGTAGTTACCCTAAGTTAATGCCATCAACTATTTCGACTGGTTGTAAGATTCTGCCACGATTAGTGTGCCTTCTAATGATGTGTCTCAAGAAAAACCCTCTCTCTAGGGCCTACCGATTCTGTATGGGCCCCTCATTCCTCCTTGCTGCCAACCCTCATAAACTCCAAAATTCAAGTCTGTGTCATATTTTTTCACAAATAAGCATTGTGCTATAAGAGGTTCAGTGAGATATAGATGGATTTTTAAAGTGTACATGTTTTAGAAGACATTTTAATTCATATAAAATATTGGTCTGCTAATTGAAGAATGCCTGAAATATCTGTCATTATTTTGCACTGATTGAAAATATCTGGTTTATCTTTTTAAAAAGGCAGGAAATATAATGATTTAGCAGCAACAATCACATTTCACTTATTCACACTGGAAAGCAGAATTTTCATATACATTTCCTTAAAAATAGCAAAAATGCTATTAAAAGAAATAAAAGTTTTATTTCCAGGAAATGCTTAGTGCAAAGTCACTTCTCATCAGGATCTGTGGTAACCACATGTGTAACAACTGTTGGGGAGCACACGAGACTTGGTTGGAAAATTTATAAGGAGAACATTCTGAGAAAAGGGAAGTACGTGGAAGGCTACCTGCCCTGTTCATTGGAATTCCAACTTAGGGGAGACAGAGGAGTGTCAAAGGTGGCACCTCTAATTATTCCCTGACCTTTCCGAATAAGTCTGTGCATGTGAAGGCCCCTGGGTGTTTACTGGAATCCTTATGCTTAATCTTTTGGGTGTCATGGTTTAAAGGACATTATAAACACATGTGTCCTCCCAATATTACTTACCCTACTGATTGTATCTAAAAAATAAACTTTACTAGTATCTCAAACTGCTATTACAATAAAAGGCTAACGAGGCAGGCAATCGAGGCTGCTTGGTCCCTTGAGCCAGGCAACCCCTTAGCTCTCTCTTTCACAGTGAAACTGCGTCAGAGTAATCTGTTCATCAGTCATTCAGGGGCTGCTGGTCAGCTCCAGTAAACAACTAAAGTGAGGATCAGAGCAGCTGTAGTGTAAACAGGGTCCTTCCTCACCTTTCCTTTCCACATGTCTGATAGCTCGAATGCACAGACATCATTGTCCCAGCCGTAACTGTCCTTCACTTCAAGAACACTGAGATTTCCCCTGTGTGAACTAGCTGCTCAGCACCATTTTGGATCCAGCCACTGATGACCTCCAAACTCGTTGAATCTCAGATCCTGGGTCACCCAGACATGGCTGACAGGTCATCTCTGGTATGACAAGTCAGAACACTGTCACATGCTAAGTAAGCACTAGAGCAAATCATTCCCAGGACATTTATATGATGTAAAATTGTTAAAACAGATGACCATTAAAACAAATATTCTGCCACTGTTAAAGACGTTTCTGGTTTAAGAACAGCCCTAGCTAGTTTGGCTCAGTGGATGGAGCGTTGGCCTGTAGACTGAAGGGTCCTGGGTTTGATTCCCATCAAGGGCATATGCCTGGGTTGTGGGCTCAGTCCCTGGAGGGGGGCGTGCAGGAGGCAGCCGATCAGTGATTCTTTCATCATCAATGTTTCTGTATCTCTCTCCCTCTCCCTTCCTCTCTGAAATCAATAAAAATATATTTAAAAAAATTAAAAACAACAACAACAAAATGTTTCTCGTTTCCCAAAGTCTTCTGAAATCGTAAAAATAATGTTTTGCTCATCTCTTCCCCTGCTCAAAACCTGTCAACAACTCCCCATTACCTACCCGATTAAGTTCTCGGTTGATACTCCTTTCCTCAGTTTATATCCCACTATTCCCATGAAGTAACTATCCACCCAAGGAAAATAAGGTTGTGATGTCTCCACAATATGACATGTTCATTGTTTCCACTGTACCTTTGCTTCTTTTTAAAAATATATATATTTTATTGATTTTTCACAGAGAGGAAGGGAGAGGGATAGAGAGCTAGAAACATCGATGAGAGAGAAACATTGATCAGCCGCCTCCTGCACACCCCCCACTGGGGATGTGCCTGCAACCAAGGCACACGCCCTTGACCAGAATCGAACCCTTCAGTCCGCAGGCCAATGCTCTATCCACTGAGCCAAACCGGTCAGGGCTATACCTTTGCTTCTGATGGAAAAGTTTTCCCTCTCAGTTTATTTGAACCTTACGGATCCTTCAAACTCAGTTCAAGGTCCCCATGATCCTAAGCCTTTCCTAAACATTCATCTTTAAATCCTCTTATCTTTAAACTCACTTGTCATAACCAAAGCAGAATCAGCAAAGGATTGGTTCTGCTGTCCAGACTGAAGTTAATCAAGGTAGCACAAGCTTTCCGGAGAGCCAACTGATGACACCAATGAAGACACTTTAAAAAAGAGAGAGATTTTAAAAGGTTCTGCTCCTTGACACAGTAATTTCAAATAATTTGACACAATTTCTTTTGTGAATTGTTATAGACTGAATGTTTGTGCCCCTCTCCCAAATTCATATGTTGAAACCTAACCCCCAATGTGATGGTATTATGATATGGGGCTTTTGGGAGGTGATAAAGTCATGAGGGTGAAGCTCTCATAAATGGGATTAGGGCCCTTATAGAGGAGACCACAGATTGTTTCCTCACCCCTTACATCATGTGAGGCCATAGCAAAAAGGTCTCAAATGGCAGCATAATGTAGTAGAAAGTGTTTGGATGAATTATATGACATTGCTGATGTCTAACAATTGTTGACCTGCAAAAAATGGTAACTTTATATAGTTCAACCCAATATTGTGATTGGCAGTCAGAAGATGGAATGAGAAGCAAGCCACTCTCAATGTCAATGTCCTCTTCAGTGAGAAGCAACAAAACTGCTACCTCATATAGGAGAGAGCTCAGCACAGCAGTAAAGCAGCACACACACATAGTTGCCATGATTATCTGACACCTGTCACCCAGGCCCAATGCTAGTCAGTATAGCCCTGCATCAGGAATCCTGTCTCCAGCACCTTAACAAGATCATAAGCTCTCTGAGGGAAGGGTGGTCTTACATCTTCCCAACACTGCTCAGCACAGAGTTCCACATATGAGAGGCATACAATTCCTGTCCTTGCTACTTAACCAAAACCAGCTCTCCCCAGAAGTGGGTGCATATGACTGATCTGCAGCCACACTATCCCTATTCTTCTTGTGCAACAGTCGAGTTTTAATGGTGATTACAGGTAGAAGGCAATCTTTACTCCCTCTCTCCTTTGCCATCATGGAACCTTTAATCCAACCCGTGGCCTGTTGCTTCTTCTGCTGTATGTATCCCCTCCTTCCCTACAGTTTACAAGCCATTTAGGATCTCACTAACCTTTACCTGGATGACTACGGAAACCTCTCTTTTATCCTCACTGCCTCCACTTCGTTATTACATATGTTCATTCATTCAGTCACTCATCCATTCAGTGAGCACTTACTCAGTAAGCATCCACTGAGCGACCTGCACTAGCACATGTGGCAGGTACCTTTGTACAAATTAGGAAAAGGTGCCCCCTTGTGCCTTCCAGCAGGTAGCATGCTGCTCCTGAGGCAGCATGCTTTGTTGAGTGGAGATGAGCTGAAACTCAGCCCCTACTCATGTCCCTTTGTAGGTGCTCCAATCAGGGCACACCGCACACAATTGTGCACAGTGGCCCTGACCCACACTGTGCTGAGCACGGTGGGGAAGCAGCACAAAAGAAACAGGACATGCCCAGAAGGTGCAGGGAGAAACACGCAAAGGATGGCCTACAAGCCAGGTCAGGAAAGCTAAAGACCATACATGATGAAGCGTGAGGGGAGAAGAGACCAAAGGTGGCAACACTGGAATAGTAAGAAGAAAGGTGTAGAGAGGGTCAGGCTTCAGGTTCTATTGCAGACTCTGAGGTCCAGGAGGGGCTGTCACTGGGCAACCCTTCCTCCTTCTCCTTCCCCCATGCCCAGCTGCATTAAAATCTGTTCCCTATTTGAGTGTGTTCAGCACTGACTACTGTGTATGAACACAACTGCAGTAGGCGACAAGATCTAACTTATTTTATGTTATCATACATATTTTGAGTCAACATGTAAATGTATTCAAACAATATGCAAAACAGGAGCTTAAGATGAGTTGAAAAAAATCTGGTCACCTTATGGTTAGTTCTCTCCATGGAGAGGGCCTTTTTCAGACAAGATATCCCTCAGCAAGCCCAGGAGGTTCTTCTGGCTGGAAGGGGCGCCTTCTTCCTCTCTCTGATGCCAGTTATTAACCATTTACACAACTAGAGGCAGAGCTAGTCCTCAGTGCTACAGAGGCTCCCTACCAGGGAATCTACATAACCACCATCTGGGGAGCTTTTAAAAACGGGGTTCTATTCTGAACCCCACCCACTGCAATCAAATTCCATCCACTGGTACCATGGCTTTTGTTTTGTTTTGTTTTGTTTTGAAGCTCTCTAGGTCCTTGCCACTCGAGAGAGGTGATGCTGCAGACCAGCAGCGTCACTGGTCTCTTATCTGTTCTCCTGTGCTCATCTCCCCTCTCTCACAGGAGCAGTTCCTCTCCCTGGGAGCTTGTCAGAAATGCAGAATCTGAGGCCCCGCCCCAGCCCCACTGAACCAGAACCTGCCCGTTAACAGCTCCCCAGGGGATGCTTATCACAGGCAAGTTTGAGAAACTCAAACTCCGGGGTAAACTGCAACCACTTGGGGAGTTTTCTAATATGCTGGCCCTAAAGCCCCCACCTATGGAAGTGTGATGGCGTTAGTCAGGGGTGAGGCCTAGGCTCTGGGACTTCTAAAATCGCCCTGCTGATTCTGACGCGTAGCCAAGTTGGAGGACCACGCGTGATTCCAGCATGTAGCCACTGCCCTAATGCAGGAGAGTCTGCTCTCACAAAAGGACTCTGAAGTGAGTCATGTGCTGCCCATATTATGCACACAGAAGGCCGTGACAGTAGTAAGATCATAACTGAAAAATGCAGCAAACATGAAAAATATCCATGTTTAAAGAAAAGTCTTTTTTGGTGAAAAAAATCAACACTCAAACTACTAACAACATTAGAAATAGCAGTAATAAGCAACTGTGCTAGTGTCCATTTGGGCATCTACAACTTAGATGTGACTTCTACACTCTAGTTAGCAGCTTATTTATTTAGCTGAGAGGTAGTACAGGAGGAGATAAATATACTGTCTCTACTTCGGCTGCACATTACAATCACTGGGGGAAACTGAGAAAAGAAAAACAATCCAGGCCAAACCCAAACCGATTAAACCTGAGCCTCGTGGTGAGCCCAGGCCTTGGTGTTTCTCTAAAGCCCCAGGGATGAGACGCTCCGACCAGGGTCTGCAAGTACACCACGTGTTTTATTAATCCTAGACAGGACTTGGGGGTGGGTCATGAACGGTTGCTGATATAATCCTATCAGATTGAAGCAGGGGAGGTGGGTGCTAATCAGCGACTGGGGAAAGGTATTTTAAGAGGAGCGGTAGTTTCCTCACTTGGAAATCATGGTGCTCTGTTTCCCTCACCCTTTGAATCAGTAGCCATCACTGCAAAGACTTTGGGTAGTAAACACCAAGAAATCCATGTTGAGCTTAGAATCTCAAACTAGACTTTTATATCAATTCCACAGTGAGATCATAAATGAGCCTTTTTAACAGAGAAGGAAGTCTGATTTCCAACAGTTTGATGGCCTTAACCTAGAGCTCCCAGGAGCAAAGTGAGCAAGGGTGGGGGACTAGAAGTAAAGGAAGTCTCTGCCATTGTCAGGGCACATGCCCTTCGGATGTTGAGAGAAACTCCGAGGGGGACGGTGGGTGTGACAAGACTGGGGGAGGATTCTGTCAGGCCCATTCCCATCCCAGGAACCTGCAGGTAGCAAAGGTGGCTAGAGAAGTGACAAAAACCCAAGGTAAGCTGAGGGCAGAGCTGAAAGCAAAAAACTGACCGTGCCAACTTCCCATTTCAAATGTTGGAAGGAAATGTCATGGAGCAGTGGAGGGGAGTAGTCACAGCAACACAAAGGGCTAGAGCAGAAGGTGCCTACTCCCCCAGGATGTGTGAAAAATCCGAAAGTTTCTGCTGACCCTTTGCCTGTGCTGCAGGAGTGAGACTCCATATCAGAGGATGCAGGTGGACAGCCAGGACGGGGGCACTGAGAGTCTCCATCCTAAACAGCACGTGTGAGAGTAGGGCCTCCAGCAAAGCCTGCAGACAAACCCTGTGCATCACCTATACCCAGGGGACACCCAGGGACAGACCACATGAGTCCAACAATTATTAGAATTGCACCAGAGAACAGAGGCCAAGGGCCATGAGAGGTGACTTACTCTTCATCAGAGTAGGAAGAGAAGGCTGCCAGAAGGCATTACGTAGGCTCCCTGGACCCCCTGCCACCCAGAAAGAAGTCCTGAAACTGAATATTGACCGAGTTTATGAGGAAGAAACTCTAGCCCAGCTGTTGGGGTTCAGTAGTTGAGCACTGACCTATGAACCAGGAGTTCAGGGTTTGATTCCCAGTCAGGGCTCAGTTCCCAGTGTGGGGAGTGCAGGAGACAGCCAATCAATGATTCTCTCTCATTACTGATGTTTCTATCTCTCTCTCCCTTTCCCTTCCTCTCTAAAACCAATAAAAAAATTTTCTTTTAAAGTAAGAAACTCTAAACCAGAAGAAAGAGTCATTTGAATAGTCAAACTTGTAGGAATAATGCTGTCATGAACACTGATGTACAAATATCTGTTTGAGTCTCTGCTTTCAATGCCTTGGATATATCCCCATTAGTAGAATTAGCAATTCTATTTTATTGATTATACTAGAGGCCCGGTGCACGAAATTCGTGCACGGAGTGGGGGTGGTGGGTGGTGGTGGTGTCCCATAGACCAACCTGCACCCTTTCCAATCAGGGACCCTTTGAGGGATGTCCGACTGCCCATTTAGGCCCGATCCCACCGTTGGGATCGGGCCTAAACGGGCAGTCGATGTCCCTTTCATAATCCAGGACTGTTGG
>PVJC01049540.1:0-12130 GCA_004026665.1 Murina feae | reverse complement strand
CATTTTGGCTGCTTCCCTTTCTGATTTAGGCGATCACTACGAGGGATTAACCTCTAAGCCACTTGGTTATGAGAGTCAGCTGTGTCTACAGTGGGAGAACTTCTGTGCTGGAGACACCCTTATGGGGCAAGAGTTGTTTCAGTGGAGCTTTTATGCTCACTGCATCTGCCCCGAGTGTGTTCCTTGTGGATCTGTTTTGTTTAAGTTAGTCCCACTCTGGCCACTGGGTTGGGGCTGGCTCCTGTATCTTTAAGGAGGCGTTGACTAAGCCTCTGCTCTAGCTCTGTCGTAGCTTGGGAGGGGCGGGGCCTTGGGGAGTTTGCAGGGCAGGGCGGAGCAAATAGCTATGGCACTTCTCAGCCCTGCACTGAGAGATAGCAGGTCTCTGTGTCCCACGGTAATTGCTGCAAGCAACGCTGAGAGAAACCCTCTTTGGGTTTCCTCCCGGTGCCAGTCAGTCCCCCTTCTCCGGGTGTCTGGGTCCTCAGAAACTCGCTTGAAACTGGAGTTCAGAGCCGCTGGGGACTTGTGGCTCTCTCCGTTTTGGAAAAGAACCGCGTCCCCCGGCATCAGCCCTTCCTCGAGCCCCGTGTGTGCACCTCCGTACCTCTGTACTTTGCTTCCGCCGCTCCTCTGAGTCTCAGACTCTTTTCTAGTTGTAGGATTTTCACTCAGCCAGCCTTCCTGTGGGTGCGAGTGGTGTCCATGTGTTCTTTTCGTGGTTTTTCTGAAATAGTTGTTCACAGCTGCATTTATGGTGTCTACCCTATGCCGCCATCTTGTTTCTCATGAGGCCAAGTTTTGTGCACCAGGCCTCTAGTTAAATATAATTAAAGAAATTTCTGGGGGTTATGGATATATGCACTATCTTGATGGTGGTAACGGTTTCAAGGATATTCTATCTAATAAAAGGGTAATATGCAAATTAAGTGTCACTCTGTCACAAAGAAGGCAGTGTCCATAGCACAAGATGGCAGCGCCTAGTCCTCTCAGCCCTGCCGGAGACCCCCAGTCCGGGTGGTGGTAGCCGCTAGAAGCAGGCAGCATGAGCGGCCTGGCGGAATGCTTCCTTCATTGCCGCAGCGACAAGGCAAGCATTCCTCGCCTGACCACAGATGGGTTCCTGTCAGCACTTACTCAATTTACCTGAGTGAGTGCTGACAGGAGCATGTCATCCCTTTGACTTACTCATTTTAATTGGAGGGAAAGAGGTGCAAGCTAGCAGTGCTGGAGGCCCAAGGAGACGCGCAGAACTCCACTTGGGGAAGTCCGAAAGACACGGCTCATGGAGGCACAGCCACTCTGGGCATGTCACAAATGAGTGGGGTGTTTTCTTCCCGTTCCTGCTACACCAAGCATGCAAATGCCAGAACCAAGACTGTCTAACATGGATAAAACAGATGGGCCTCTGGGCCGCAAAGAGCTTCTGGGCAGCGGGCACAGAGTGGCCAGGCCCCACAGAGAGCTATTCGTGCACGGACTCGTGCGCAGGGTTACTAGTATATATGTAGCTAGACATAAAATTGTACACTGTAAATATGTGCAGTTTTTATGTCAACAATAAATTTGCTGCAAAAAGACAAAAATATATAATAGAACAGTACCCAAAGTTTAAGGTTATTTTGAATATAGGATAGGAAATACATATAAAACACTTAGCACACTTCCTGACCCATAATAAGTGTTCAGTAGCCTTTCTTTGTGAATGACAATCTTCTTGGGTTGAGGCATACTACATTTTACCCTCTGTTTTATGAAGGTTTTGAGACTATGTTGGAAATCCCTGCTGTATTAAAGCAGATGGACTTCTGGTAGCATTTTAAAATTACAGATAAAAAAAAGAAAATATAACAGTTATTCATAAGATACATGAAGTGAGTTCTCAAGTCTGGTTTTGGCTGGTAAGTCAAGAAAACCTACTGCATTTTGAGTGCTCAACTGTTAAGCATTTAATCCATCACGTGCCATAAGCATCTGTAGATGGAAGCGGTGGCCCTTCCCTACACATCAGGCATGTCTATAAAAAAAAAAAAAATGTTTTCCCTAAGTGGCAGCCCTGACCAACTTTATAATCATTTTCGTGAGCATTTTCAATGGAAAATATTCAAGAAAACCCGAATTGTAATATATTTATTTTTATAATAGTCATTGCAAATTGATTTTTAAAATTAAATTTAAAATATAGGATGATTTCTGTTTCAGACACATGGCAGTTAACTGATTAATTGGGTATAAAACTCCACTGAGATATGGATTTGAGTCCAGATACTTTAGTTAGGTACTCCAGACACACTGATAATAATTAGACCTGATCTCAGGGAACATTGGTGATGGACAAGGGAACAACATAGGGGAGGGAAATCATGCAACAAAGATTACATTATCAAGTAAGTTACCACTGTGCGCAACTGCCGCCTAAATGTGGAGCATGCATTAGAGTTATGCCAAGAGAGTGGCAAGGGAGACTGTATACTGTCTTCGACCCTCTGCTGCAACATTGGTTGGAGTTTGCATCCAAATCCTTTCCCACCCTCTGACATTTCCGGTTTGCCATAAGCCCAGGCCAAAATTAAAGTTCAGAGGCAGGGAGCAGCAGGCGTTTGCAATAAGCAACCTGGAGAGTGCAGGGGTGAGTCCCAAGGGAATAAATGCAGACTTTCAATCATCTTGGCTACATACATTATACAGGAATGCGGGCTTTTTTTCAAATGTCCTTGCCAGTTAAATCATCTTTAGAGTCTGTGTAAGCAGACCAGTGTTTCACAGCTGCTATTGAATGAATCGCTTCACCACATTTGGGTGTATGACTGCAATTTGTTAGCAGTGTGGTTGGGAAATGCGGTGGGATGCCAAGATGCACAGCAGCTGTCCCACGCTGTTCTTAATGAAGAAAAGTTAATAAAGAAATTTTATGAGCAGGATTAGCATTGCACAGGTTTTCTTCCCAAAGAAGCCAAATCATTGCCATGTCTAGGCAAATTTGTCACATGCATTCTTTTTCTTTTAAGGAAATTGTTGTGGGTTTTCTTGCAACTCTGGTGATAATTCATTTTTCACTCTTTATGATGGTTTCAGAGTACTGTTAAGTTGGCATTTTCCATTTCAATGTCCTGATATGACATGTTTTATACAGGAAACTTGATTACAGAAAGACTTATTAGACTATACATGCATGACCTTCTCCAAGACAGCATGCTTTCTCTTTTCTATCAGTCTTAACCAATAATATAGTGTCCCTGATCCCAAATGAAAAACCAACATTAATGATGGTTGATCACAGAAACAGTGAGAGTTCATCACTACCTAGTGATTATTATATGGGAAATTTCCAAGCCCAATTAAAAATTATATTAAAATGTTCAGAACATGCTAGGTGTCCGAGTGTAACTTGACCATCCTTAGCAGACATATGAGTCTCAAACCTGATTTTTAAAGTCCTCTCCAATTCTAAGATTCTGTGGTTCCTTACAACACCAACAAAATGTTCTGTTTTTGAGGTGGTCTGAATTAGTTACCTGTGTTGCATAACAAATTACCACAATGTGGTGGCTTAAGGCAACAAACATTTGTAATCTCACACATTCTGAGGGTCAGGAATCTGGGAGTGGCTTATCTGAGTTTCCCGTCTCAAGGCTTCTCACAGACCACAATGGCAGTGTTAGGGCTCCGCACAGGAAGAATCTGCTCATGGGGTGATTGAAAGATTCAGTTCCTCACAGCCTGTTGGACTGAGTCCTGGAGTTCTCTGTCATGTGGGCCTTTCCCTTGGGCAGTTTATAAGGAGACATTGGCTTGCATGAAAGTGAGCAAGGTAGAGACAGAGATCCAGAGAAAATTAGCAAGATAAAAGGCAATCTTTCATAACAATCTCAGAAGTGATATCCCGTATCAGGTTTGCAGGAAGCAATTCATTAAGTCCAGCAAACACAGTCAGAAAAAGGATTACATCCTATATAATAAAAGGGTAATATGCAAATTGACCCTAACAACAGAACCACTGGGAATGACTGGTCACTCTGACACACACTAACCACCAAGGGGCAGACACTCAATGCAGGACCTGCCCCCTGGTGATCAGTGCACTCCCACAGGGGGAGCTCTGCTCAGCCACAGACCAGGCTGCCAGCTGCCAGCACAGCAGTGGTGGCGGGAGCCTCTCCTGCCTCCTCAGCAAAGCTAAGGATGTCCAGCTACAGCTTAGGTCTGTCCCTGCTGGCAAGTGGACATCCCCTGAGGGCCCCAGAGCTGCCAAAGGGATGTCTGGCTGCCAGCTTAGGCCCGATCCCCCGGGGAGCCAGCAGGTGGACATCTCTTGAAGGGTCCCAGATTGCTAGAGGGCACAGCCCATGCTGAGGGACATTTCTGAGTGCACAAATTTTTGTGCACCGGGCCTCTAGTAAGGATATAAAAACCCAGAGGGGAAGATCACTGGGGCCCATTTTATCTATTTATTTATTTTTAATTTAATTTTTTTAACATATTTTTATTGATTTCAGACAGGATGGGAGGAGAAAGAGAAACATCAATGACGTGAGAGAATAACTGATCTGCTGCCTCCTGCACACCCTGCACTGCGGATGGAGCCCCCAAGCCAGGCATGTGCCCTGACTGGGAATAGAACCATAACCTCCTGGTTCATAGGTTGACGCTGAAACACTGAGCCAAACTGGCAGCTACCACAGGATCTGAAACTTCCCTGGAACAAAAGCAGCTCTCTTTCCAGGCTGCCCGAGCATTTGATATTGCCACAGACTATACTTTCTAGGAGTTTTCCATCTCCTAATCCCCTTCAGCAAATTGTTAAATGCAGCTATGCAGGAGAGCTGTGTTCAGGGGCCACTGTGATAATCTAGGAGTCTCATCTTTAGACTCATTATACACTGAGTGGCCAGATTATTACGACCACCCCAACAGTACTTCGTTGGGCCACCTTTTGCCTTTAATACTGTGGCGATTCTTTTTGGCACTGACTCCATGAGATGTTGAAAGATGATGCGAGGAATCTGACACCATGCCTGATGAATAGCACTGTCTAGTTCTGTGAGATTTGATGGTTGTGGAACCAGCTGCCTGATGGCTCTTTTAACTTCATCCCACAAATGCTCAATTGGATTGAGATCTGGTGATTCTGGGGGCCACCTAAGCAAGGTAAAGTCTCCCTCATGTTCTTGAAACCACTCCTGCACAATACGAGCACCGTGGCATGGCGCATTGTCTTGTTGCAAGAAGCCATCTCCATTGGGATCTGCCATCAACATGGTAGGATGAACTTGATCCTCAACGATACTTAGGTATGTTGTGCTATTCAGATGTTTATAATGGTCTGGCTCTCTAGCAACTTTAATGAGAAATTACAGCTAATTTGCCTACAAATGTCAGGTGGTCATAATAATCTGGCTACTCAGTGTATATGTGACAGACACTATTTAATTTCTCTTTGGGGCTGAAATTTAGAGAAGAATTAGTATTTCAGGAAGGTCTGAAATACAAAAGGGCACAATCACTGAAGAAACGGTCAGCCCAAGGACACCGAGCACCTTGGGGAGTCGAGGGGACTCTAAATAAAAGCGAAGGTACAGCAGACAGACTTTTGTCTAGGCAGTGCTGCCTTCCACGTTTCCGGGAGGGTCATTTCTTTGCAACGACATATTGATCATGTCCTTCTGCTTAAATTTTTACTTTATTTCCCTTGATAGATATAACATACAACCAAAACTTCTTAGTTACTCAAATCCTTCTCAAAAGCTCTCTCCATAGTGCCTTTTCAGCCTATTTTCTAATGGACACATGCTCCTTTTTTTCCATTTCAATAAGACTGACAGTTTGGATCAATCTTTCCACATCACAGTGATCTGGTCCCTCCAACGGGCCTTTTGTTTACTATCAATTGAAAATTAAAGCTGTGCTATCTTGAAACCTCCCATTTATTATTACATCTGCCTATTTATATATTTTTAATGTATTTTATTGATTTTTTGCAGAGAGGAGGGGAGAGGGATAGAGTTAGAAACATTGATGAGAGAGAAACATCAATCAGCTGCTCCCTGCACACTCCCCACTGGGGATGTGCCCGCAACCAAGGTACATGCCCTTGACTGGAATCACACCTGGCATCCCTCAGTCTGCAGGCCAATGCTCTATCCACTGAGCCAAACCAGTTAGGGCTGCCTGTTTATATTTTATCTTGATTATTTATGTCTCCTTTCTCCAGATAGATTTTAACTTTTTCTATAATTTCGGAGTTTCCTATCATTTTAGAGTTTTGCATATTGATTACCTCTGATGTGAAGCTTAGAAATGGGTCGGTTAAAACAAGCAAAACAAAAAATGTGTCATATAGACTTGGGTGTAGCTAAAATGGATCTATATTCTTTAGAAGAAGGTAAAAAGTGTCTAAGCTTGATTCTATTTCAGGTCAGCTGTATTATACCCACTGGTTGTGTGATATTCTCAACACCCCTCATCCCCGATAGGGAATGTCATAGCCATGAGCGCAGGTACTTGGCCTACTTTCTCCCAGAGCTTAGAATATCATGACTGGCACATAATAGGCACACAATAAACATTGTTAAATAAATAAAGATCATAATTGTTGCCAATAATAGTTAAATTTCTGACATTTGGAAGTGTTATAATTTTAAAAATTTCTATGTGACAAATTACAGAATCAAAATTACCTGGGTGTTTAGGAGAAGGTCATATAAATTAGGTGGCCACTTTCTTTTTTTTTTCTGGAGAGGAAATGAAGTGGTCACTAAATCATATTGGGACAACAGATTTTTCATCTGAAAAATGAAGTTCAGATCTTATCTCTCCTCTACCATGCACAAAAATTAATTCCAGATGGATTAAAATCTAAACATGTAAACAAAACATTAACATAAATGAAAGAATATGTTTATGGCTTTAGTCAAGTCCTGAAAATGCTTAATACAATTTAATCATGTAATTTCAAAGTTAATTACTAAAAAATTATAAAATATGTCATTATTACAGTTAAAAGATGAGTCATAAAATAGGGAAAAGTAGTTATTATACAATTAAAAATATATCCAAGATATATAAACAACTGTTTAATTCAACAAGAAAATACTTCCACAAAATATAGCTAAATGATAAAGTTATTATAATGTACTTGAGTAGAATGGTTGCACTTCTTTAAATGTCATAATAAAAATTCAAAGGGAGAAAATGCAAATGACTAATAACTGTATCAAAAATATGTGCAGCCCTAGCCAGTTTTGCTCAGTGGATAGAGCATCAGCCTGCAAACTGAAGGATCCCAGGTTCAATTCTGGTCAAGGGCACATGCCTGGGTTGTGGGTTTAATCCCCAGTAGGGGTCATGCAGAAGGCAGCCAACCAATGATTCTCTTCATTGATATTTCTCTCTCTCTCTTCCCCTCTCCCTTCCTCTCTGAAATAAATACACATTTAAAACAAAATAAAGTGTTTTCATTTTAGTTGCTATATTATACACAAAATTTGGCAATCGAATCTATGTATTAATCCATAGTACAAAAATAAGTTAAATTAATTTAAAACTATAGGGGATATACAAATAGTAATTAATTTAGATTACTTCCACTAAACAAATTTTAAAATATTTGCTCATTTTCCTCCCAGGCATGCCCATGGGAGATCAGATAGGCATTGCCAAAAAGCAGGAAAGATGTGGGTTCTCATAGCATCAGATTTTTTTCTTCCCCCAATGTTTAAGGTTGTTGGTAACGTTCATGATTCTGACTGCTGTCAGCAATTTCCTGGGGGTGAGACAGACGCAGGGATGAGCTGCTTGGCCTCTCTGAGACCCAAAGGGGGCTCATGACCAGTGGCCTCCAGCAGAACACACCCTGCCCAGTAACTAATGAGAAAATGGACGATTTTCAGAAATGGACTTAGAATGCCATCCTTTCCATTGAAGATTTATTTTGAAAACCTTTTTATAATAAAGGAACGATTTTTTGATAACAAAAATTCATTAACACAAATAAGCTGCATAACAACTCAATCCCCAATATTCCTATTGCTTGCTAGAATAAACATATAAAAACAGTCTGTGATGATCTTAATTTCTTCATCTTGGAAAATTACCACGTTCATTTTTTTAATATATTTTATTGATTTTTTACAAAGAGGAGGGGAGAGGGATAGAGAGTCAGAAACACCAATGAGAGAGAAACATTGATCTGCTGCCTCCTGCACACTCCTCACTGGGGATGTGCCCGCAACCAAGGTACATGCCCTTGACTGGAATCAAACCTGAGACCCTTGAGTCTGCAGGCCGACGCTCTATCCACTGAGCCAAACCAGTTAGGGCTACCATGTTCATTTTTAAAGATTTCCACATGAAATATCAAGCCATGTGTTCAAAATTCCTCTAAAAATGTAGGCCAGATCTATTATTAAGCATCCTAAAAGTTATTGCTCTTCCTAACCATAAAAAGTTGCCAGTGGTTGATTGACCTTAGCCTTTGTTGTTTTTTAAATTATCTTTTGCCAAGCGCATTATCAGTTATTAAGAATTGATTTATACCAGTTCCCAATTTCTTAAAGGTTTGAAATCAATTTCTTAAATTTTAAAAAAATGATTATTTTTTACAATTTGCATTATTTTGTAATGACTCATGCTTTCTAACAGTGTTAAGTATATGCATTTAAGTACACTGTTGTATATTTAAAATAATGGCAATGGCCCTAACCAGTTTGGCTCAGTGGATAGAGTGTCGGCACTGCGAACTGAAAGGTCCCAGGTTCGATTCCAGTCAAGGGCATGTACCTTGGTTGCGGGCACATCCCTAAGAGGAAGTGTGCAGGAGGTAGCTGATCGATATTTCTCTCTCATTAATGTTTCTAACTATCTCTCTTTCTTCCTCTCTGTAAAAAATCAATAAAATATATTTAAAAAATAAAATAATGGTTATGGATTATTTCCATATCAAGGGTCACTCTAGTGAGTGGGGAAAATATTTCTTTTTAATATCATCAAGTTATTAAACCCTTGTCTATCTTTGAATCTAGATAGAAAATTCCTTCCTTCATTCTCTCTCAATTTCTCTCTTTCTCTCTTTCTCGTTTATTTTAGGTCTAAGCATGAGTCACAGAAATTGAAAGTGAAATGATGTGCTAATGTCCAATGTTTCTACAGTTGTCAAGCCTGGCTCAATGTAAAACCATTTATGGGGAAAAAAGGGGTAGAGACTTAATTATTACTTTGATTCTGAATGCAGACATCAGCTGAAAGGACGCTTTACTCATTAACAATTATGTATGTGGGGAATTTACAAAAATAGGAAAGACACAATCAGTGAGGATCCAAAGAGGCAGGCATCACTGCTAAACTTGGGTCTATGTCTTTTCTCAAAAATGGCTGCTTCCAGTTGGAATTTATAAAATTTACCAAAGTGGAGATATAAACTTACACTTCATGATAAAGAAAACACAAATTAAAAGACTATTGGCTATTTATAACTTTGGCAAAATCAGAGTCATCTGAGTTATATCAAAAGGAAAAGCCAGGAATTGACTAACCTTGGTAATCTCTTCCAAGTATGCAAGAGGCCTGCTTCTGACAAATTCTGTCCTGAGACTTTTATTTAAAGACTCCCTACAGGCCTACAAAGTGTGTTAGTTTTGTGAATGGTAGGCAAATTATCTTTCTTACTCTGAGCTCTGATAATGAACAATGTGTGTTTATATTTGTATAAAATTAGAAACAATACATCCATGGAAAATTCTTCATTTTTTTTTCATCCTTCCTGCCTAAAAAGTGTTCAGGAATCAAGAACAATAATCACGTCATGCTTGTTTTCCTGTCCTGGTACTTGGCACTGTGCCTCACGCAAGGTAGATACTGAGCAAAGCATTGTCCATGAATGCATTAATGCTGAATATGTGGTATTCATATAGTATATCCATGTATATGATTGCTAGAGGCCTGATGCACAAAATTTGTGCAAGGAGCTCAGCCCTTGCAGCCCTGGCTTCATCCAGAAGGTCGTTCAGAAAGACGTCCGGAAGGTTGTTTGGCTATTTGGTCTAATTAGCACATTAGCTCTTTATTATATAGGATTAAGTCTCATGAAGCTTTAGTAACTATAGTATGAACTGAGGTTTACATGTGGAAATAATGGAAACACATCTACAATGGGGCTAACTATGGGTCAGGTGTCTGATATTATTGTATACTAGAGGGCCGGTACACAAAAAATTGTGCACTGGGCGGGGGGGTCTCTCAGCCCGGCCTGTGCTCTCTCGCAGTCTGGGGCCTCTTGGGGGATATCCACCTGCTGACATGCCTGGGCAGCCTGGGTGAGGGCCTGATGGCTGTTTGCAGGTTTGCCAAGCCCCCAGTGGGGACCCTCACCCCATGAGGGTGTGGCCAGCCTGGGTGACGGGCTGAGGACCGTTTTTAGGTTCCCACAGCACCTTCAGGGTTGGGGTCCCTACTGGGATGCCTGGATGGAAGCAGGTATCTGGGATTTATTCAACTTCTATAATTGAAACTTTTTTGCCTTGGTCTCCCGCTCGAAGCTTGAGTTGCCCCTGGCAACCCAAGGTCCCAGCCCAGCAGGTATCTGGGGTGTGTTTATCTTCTATAATTGAAACTTTATAGCCTTGAGTAGAGCTCAGGGCCCATAGGGCCCTGGCTTCCTCCATTGCCTGGGGCAACTCCAGCTCTGTGGCTGCTGCCATCTTAGTTTAGCTAATTTGTATATTTGCTCCTGATTGGCTGGTGGGTGTGGCTTGTGGGCATGGCTTGTGGGTATAATGGAGTTAATTTGAATATTATTCTTTTATTAGATTAGATGGTATATTTTTCTTTAATTAAGTTTTCTAGGTGATTATTCATCTTATAACTAACAATTTTATTTATTTATTTATTTATATATTTTTAACATATATTTTATTGATTTTTTACAGAGAGGTAGGGAGAGGGATAGAGAGCTAGAAACACTGCTGAGAAACATCAATCAGTTGCCTCCTGCACACCCCCCACTGGGGATGTGCCCACAACTAAGGTACATGCCCTTGACTGGAATCGAACCCGGGACCCTTCAGTCCACAGGCCGATGCTCTATCCACTGAGCCAAACCAGTCAGGGCATAACTAATGATTTTAATAAACTCTATTAAATCTAATAATGTTTTTGAATTCTTTTGTTCAGTGTCAACAAACATCCCATGCAAATAATCAGAGGTGTAATTCTTACTTTCAAATAGTTACATGTCTCACTTTTTTTTTTCCTTCTTACTACACTAACCATGACCTCTAATATAATTTGTAAATATCCTTTCAATTCATTTTAAAGAGGATGCATTAAATTGTCCTCCATTTAGAATGATGTTTGATCTAATTTAGGATTTTTTAAATTTTTGGTAGAACTTAAAACTTCCTCCTACACTTACTTTATTGGGTTGTTGTTCTTTTGTTTTTTTGTTTTTCAAAAATTATGAATGGGCATATGTTTTGCAAATGCTCATTCTACAACTATTAAAATGATTAGATTTTTTCTTTTAATGTGATGAAATATATTTACATACTGTCATAAGTTAAATTCATCTTAGTCATGGCATATTATCATTTTTATGCACTGATTCAATTTGCACACATTTTGTTTAGAATATTTGAGTCTATAATCATGAGCCAAATAGATGTATAAATGTTCTATATTAATCATTCATAAGATGACCCACACAATGAGGATTACACAGCTATTTCAGTATGACAATTTTGTATTTAGTATTACATTTCTTGGGGATTTACAACATTAAATAGTGCTTAAAAGTCCTACAGTAGAAGCATGTGTGTTGACTTCCATTTCCCTATCTAGTTTGATCCCAAAACTGTTTCATTCTCCTGCAAAGTGTCCTATTGAGAGTGCAAGTAAATGCAGAGTTAATGGGAACAGGAAATTGTAAAAATAAATAAAAGGAGGAGAAACAAGATGGCGGCATAGGGTAGACACCGTATATGCAGCTGTGAACAACTATTTCAGAAAAACCACGAGAAGAACGCACGGATACCACTCGCACCCACAGGACGGCTGGCTGAGTGAAAATCCTACAACCAGAGAAGAGTCTGAGACTCAGAGCAGCAGCGGAAGCAAAGTACAGAGGTACGGAGGCGCG
>PVJC01049539.1:0-12125 GCA_004026665.1 Murina feae | reverse complement strand
GGCGGAGGGGGGGCGGGTGTCCCTCAGCCCAGCCTGTGCCCTCTCACAGTCTGGGACCCCTCGGGGGATATCCACCTGCTGGCGTGCCTGGCCAGCCTGGGTGAGGGGCTGAGGGCCATTTTCAGGCTGGCCACACCCCCTTTAGGCTGTGGACAGAGAACCCATCCAGAGGCTCCATGGGGAGCAAGATGGCCGCCTCGGAGCCAGCCCCATAGTCTGGCCCTGGCAGCTCAAAGAGCTCCAGGGACCTTGTTCAGGTTGCACAGGTTCACGCCGCACCCCAACAGGCCATGCCTACCACTGAGCGTGCCCTGTCCCTGCTGCCACACGCCCTGCACCCACCACTGCTCACTCTGTGGCTGCCGGCCTCCATCTTGGCTGGGTTAATTTGCATACAGCTGCTCTGATTGGCTGGTGGGTGTGGCTTGACTGGTGGGCGTGATTTAGATGTCCTGGAGAGATGGTTAATTACCATATTACTCTTTTATTAGAGTAGATAATTTTTTTTTAAAAAAAGATAGTTGAGACAACAATGAGATGACTAAAATGGGATCAAATGAACCAGTATTGAAATACCTCATTTAAAAATACATTGATTTACCCTTAGTTTATGCCAGTGTAAACTTTAAATCCAAAATGCATGTCCTTTTTATTTCTAAGGTGTATATATACACCTTACTTCTTACTTCCTCCTCACATATACTAGTTTTGGCAGGAATTATTTATTACCACCATGATTATTTGCCAAATGAGGCCATCTGGCACTAGGCAGGCCATAACTGACTTTCCAAATGCCACTGACACAAGGTCAAGCCCAGGCCAGATCAGCGAAGCCCAGCCCAGCCCAGCAACTGCCCATGAGAATTATGAGCAAAATAAGTGGTTGATGTTTAAACTACTAAGGGTTTGTGTATTTTTCTTTCATTGACGTCTGGGCCGGGGGAGGGGGGGGGGATAACAGATCAGACATGGGACTTTTATGCATGCATTTAAGCATAACCAATGGACACAAAACACTGGGGGGTAGGGGAGGCGGGAGGAAGGGCAGGGGGAAAAAGAGATATATGTACTAATCTTTGTAAAGCTTTATGTAATAATAATTTTTAAAAAATTAAAAAAAAGGCTTTACTCACATTATCCCATTTAGTTCCTATCACAAGTCCATGAGGGAAGTAGCAGTATTATCTTTATCTTGCAGATTAGAAAAGTAGAACTGAGGGAGGTTAAGGCAAACAAAGGTCTATTCACTTACCTCACTTTTCCAAAATTTTGTAACATTTATTAGATTTTATTAGCTTCAAGAGTACTGTAAGAATAGCATCAGTGTATCTATGTTTTTTCCAACAAAAAAAGTAAAATTGAAGAAATCTGCTAAGTAAATTTAATAGAAATCCAAAAAAAAAAAAAAAAGAGTTTGTGTAGATATCTGATATAGTCATCTTATTCCTTCTCTATTCTAAGACTTACCTAATTTTACCCAAGGGCAGAGCTTGTCTGTTCTTAGTTATCTCTGTACAGTGCCTGTTGCAATGCTTTCCAATAGTTATTAAATTTAATCCTAATGTTATCAGAAAATGTTGGCTTTACCTCCAAACTTGAATTAAATCCAAGAGAAACAGTTGAAAAACCTGTGGTTAGTCGTGAACTTTGCCCAGTCTTTGTCTAAATGTGACTGATTGTTGACAGACATTGACTGGTTCTTTTTGTCACCTAATTTAAGGAAAAATTCCCATTTGTCAGAATATGAGCTAATACATTTTTCCATCTCAGAATCAACTCCCAGTCCAATTTTGAACAGATTTACCTTTTGGCTTTCATGTAAAGTAAAAGTTTTCTAAAAGGCACAGCACTATATTTAATAGCTAGTGCGAGGCAGCAGCAACCAGAGCATTACTGAAATCAAATTAATTGGCCAGAAGGGACTGAGCCTGGAAGCATTTTAGATTATAGCTGTTCTCTTCGCTGCCGTCTGGGACAATGTATTTCGAATAAAACTGCTTTACATGAAAGTTCTGTTGCAATCCAATCCTATAGAGGTTTTCTCTTTTCACAAATCTAGAGTGTTTTTACCAATAAAAGACCAGTGAGTTGGGATTCTGTTTTATCTTCTTTCATGTTAATTTCACATATTTCCCTTGATAAAATTAAACATAGCTCACCTGTTTAATGCATTGTGTTGGAGTGCCTTTACCTAAATACATTATAAGAATTTATAGTATAGAGTGCATACTAGTATATTTCATATATGAGTCTATAACTAGTAGGGCATTTTGTGAGATGAGAGAGAGGCTTAAGGAGCAAAAGAAAGTAAAATCTTGGAGGAATACATAGTTGCTAAAATTTGCTTGGTTTATATTGAAGTGTTATTATTTCAGAAAATGCACTAGAGAAGGCAAATCTTTACTTTTGAAATAATTGAAAACCTGAAATTAAGAGAGGATGTTTCAAAGACTGCATACATACCTAGGCAATTTAAGCTTTATCCATATGTATATTATCTTGACATATTTTGTCAGTAGGAATTACAGTGAAGCATAAATGTAGAAAACGAGAGATGTTCCTTAAATGACTGATTCATAGCTCTTTAAAAAGGAATAGCACGGAGGGTTTACTGCTTCTTTTTGAACTAAGCAGTGTCAGTCACAAACAAAAAGTCATCCAGGTATTCCTTCCACAAAAAAGATTTATTTGGGATAAAGAAAGGATTGCAATCCAGTTCGGACAGCCATGGCAAGCATGTGCAAGAAGAGAGTGAAACGAAGAAGAGGAAGCTCTTTTATGGAGGGGAAGAGGGAGTGGTTGAGTGGGGAACTGTTACATAGAGTTCTTCCTGGAGGACTTTTGTGGTTGACTTGAAGTATGAGAGCTCTTCCAATAGGCCCTCCTGATTCCTGTTATGTTTAAGGTCTCTGTCAGATATTTCTAGAGCATTACAGAGTTTCTTCAGTACCTACTAGATGTACTGTGAAACATGTTTGTCTTCTCAATGTACCTGAGCCCTGTGAAGATGCTTCATGTGTCATTAGATTGAAAAATATTGAAGAATATAAGCACCCACTTTTAATAAGTATAAACAATTCTAATACCAGAGAAGTCCAACTGTAAAGATGATATGACTAATCTATATATATAAAAATCTAAGCGACTGTTACAATCAGGGTTGACCAATTATTATGACTTACACTGACCACCAGGGGTCAGATGATCAATGTAGGAGTTGCCTCCTGGTGGTCAGTGTGCTCCCATAGCCAACCTCCCACAGTCCCTCCCCTGAGTTGGCCGGCAACCCTGATCGGCCCTGATCAGAACTGGGTGAGATGGCCCTAATAGGCCCTGATTGCCGGCTAGGCCACGGGACCCACCTGTGCATGAATTCGTGCACCAGGCCTCTAGTAATAAATAAAGAACATGAAGATATGTTTAACTCTTAGAAAGTCACTTTGGTATGTATATAAATCAGTCAACATTATGGAGGGATTCTTTGATTTTCCTCTAGTTTCATTTAAGCATTAAGTGTCAACTGATTATTTTCTGACTATCTGACTAAGAGATAAGGAAGAAAATGCTAAGGCTAATTGAAAAATAATAAGAAATGAAAACAACACTTGTAATTAGCTAATTATTAATAGTAGGGAAGGAACAAGGGGCATGATAAGCATGTCATTGGAGCAGCTTCACGGAAAGCTGTGATTTCACACTCCCTGCAGAGTGCTGGAGGAAGGGACTAGACAGAGGGGAGGATGGATACATGCACAGTGAAGCTGAGATAACATAGGGAAGGTGCTTGCTGTCAGTAAAACCTAGGAACAGAAATCATTGGCTAGAAGGGGGGAACCTATGCAAGTTCATGAAAATTTCATGGTACATAATTCCCCAAACAAAGGAGCCACTCTCTTGCATGGCTCTCTCTTGGTTCTCTGATTCCTTCGGCTTTGCTTCTGCCTGTGTTCCCTCCATAGCTGCATGGTGTATGGCTATGTGGGCCCCCCACACGATGGACTGATGGACTCCAGGAGGAAACACAAACTAAGCTAACCCAAGGCTGGATTGGGCTATTCCCTAACACGGAACAGAAGCTATGAACACTGGCTTTGATGTTAGCCCTGCTGAAAGCAAAATGGGACATCTTCCTTGGTGGGACAGCAGGAGAGGAGCCCTTGAAACTCAGGGGTATAATCCACAGAAATAAAGCTTTGGGCACTATCTCCTCCTCCTGTGGGGGCCTCTGGAAATTCTTATTCCAGCAGCATCCCTAAAAACCTCACTTCCACCAATAACAAAACCACCGATATTTTAAGGAAAGTGAGTTGGAAATACAAACATGATTTACCAAACTTCTATCAAGTCAAAGCTGTTTAGCATTTCTTTTGGATAAGATCAGGAGCAAACTTTATATTCATTTAATGTATCCATTGTGTAGACCCCCTTTATTTTCTTGTGGATGAGTCGTATTTTCATGGTGGGGATGGTGATAGGAGGGATTTCTCTGTGAGATTAAGGAAAAGTTAGTTACCGTTCTCAGTTCAACCTACTTAGTAGCTAGGAGCTCGCCCCTGTGAACAATTTCACCAGCAAACAATAGCAGATTCTTGAATAATGTCTCCTGAATAATATCCTTTAGTTATAGTGTTCATGAGATGTCACAGAAATTTCACTCTTGTTTATATCAATTAGCCTGTGGTAACATTAGTTTCATTATCTTCATTTTGCTTAAAGTTGCAGAACCTATTGATGATGTTAAATGAGGACTTATCCTATGTAATAAAAAGCTAATATGCAAATCAACTGGACAGTGGAACCACCGGTCAATATGATGCACACTGACCACTAGGAGGCAGATGCTCAACACAGGATCTGCTCCCTGGTGGTCAGTGTGCTCTCACAGGGGGAGTACTGCTCACCCAGAAGCCAGGCTCATGGCTGGCTAACACAGCGGCAGTGGTGGGAGCCTTTCCCTCCTCCTCAGCGATGCTAAGGATGTCCAACTGATGGTTTAGACCTGCTCCCTGTCCGTAGCAGTCTGACATCCCCCGAGGAGTCCCAGACTCCAAGAGGGTGCAGGCCAGGCTAAGGCCCCCTTCCCACCCACCCCCGCCCCGCTCAAGTGCATGAATTTCATGCACCAGGCCTCTAGTTATATAATTAAGGGCCAAGAGTATTATTAGTTGATGCTTCACCAGTCACAGAGCTCCAGCTACTGTTACTTTGATGCCCACCACACCTTCCTTTCATCATATAACTTGGAGACCTTCACTTATGTTCCCAAGTGGTATTCCCCTGTGAAACTGTGCATGTGTCTTTAATTTCAGGAGTGGTGGGGGAGGGCTTGCATTTAGCAAAGATATTACCAAATTTGTACCCATTGAGCAACTATAAAAACTTGAAGCTATATGAACTAATTGCAAGGTTGAACAAAGTTGATTTATCTTATGCCCTTTACATATTTTTCTTCTTTGTACCCTATGATTTTGTCTTAGCATTTTAATACATGATGTTCATGTTGAATATGATTTTTTTGTCTGTGCATTTTTCCATTTTGTACACCAGTCCTTATCCTTTGTTTCTGTCAAAATTCATCTCAAAATTAATTTCTTATAAGGAGTTATTCATGATTAGCTTAGCTTCACAGTCTTGATATCTTTATTGCCACAGTATTCAGAATTGCATTTTGAGTCATAGTAAGCTAAATTCACTCACATGTTATCTCCCCATGTGTATTTCCATTATTGGTTTAGTGTAGGTTCCTGTGAGTATAAATAGTTTCATCAAGAGTCTCTGAATTCAGGAACTGTGCCATCGATTTATGTTTCCTTCCTATGTCTCTCTAATGTTCTTTTCTCAATAAAGAAATGTCGCTGGCTATTGGCCCAGGACTAGAACACAGCAGCCTTGTCATAGAAATGCCTTATAGCAGGGCAGAGGTGCTTTAGAGAACCCTGGGATTGGCTGGGATGTTCCTGGATGTCTCCTCAGTCCTGCACCTGTTCCTCCTGAAGGCCCCACTAGATGTCCCTGGATGTGTCAGCTGTCAAGCACTGGAGACATCCAGGAAGTTCCCAGCTCCCATGGTTTTGCTTTTCCTGTCCTTGCTTCAGTGGCAGAGCTCACACATTGCCAATGCTTCCATAATATGACAGTTGTGGATGTTAATATCACTCAAATTAAAATGCCCGTCTGTTTTCTTGTGCCTAATCCTTGCCGATCCCCTGCAGAGTCCTGGGCCTGGGCTGTGAAAAGTCCTCCAGATCAGGCAGCTGTTGCATGGCTCTTACTTATTCACGGCAGCACTCCTAAGTGACTGATCACAGAAAATCGGAAACTTAAATGTCAAAGCAGACATTGAAAATTTCATGAAAACCCAAATGGCTGGAACCTTCCTGACTTTTGTTCTCTTAACTGCATCATTGAAGAGGCCACAGGATTTACACAGCCACTGTCAAAATGCAAATGAGCATGAACTTGAAAACCCCCAGGAGAGCTTTTATCGTGAGCACACATCAACTACTTCTTGATCATCTGCGACTATGCACCAGGCACTGGACTAGGCACTTTCACAGAACTGCCCAATTTTACTAAATCAGCTCTCCCTGTACCTGAAAATTGTTGTTTTTTCACTTCTTATCTGGGCCTCTTCCCGCCCCCCCTTAGGGCATAACCAGAGCAGTTTGTTGAGAAGAAAAGTGTTAGGATCCTCAGAGTGTCTCTCCTGATTTTTAACGTAGATCTTAGCATATTATTTTGAAATTTTCTAATTGTATAGTTGTCTCCCATCATTG
Source organism: Murina feae (assembly GCA_004026665.1). Classification (NCBI taxonomy): domain Eukaryota; kingdom Metazoa; phylum Chordata; class Mammalia; order Chiroptera; family Vespertilionidae; genus Murina; species Murina feae. Next base: position 5,349 of record PVJC01049539.1, on the reverse strand, counting down.
ACAGTTAGATTCTGCACAGTAAGTTTCCAGTCTTAATTTTAGATACTTAATAACTTTTTGGTGAATTAAAGTAAAAGCACACAAGCATGTGCCTTATGCATGTTCTTCCTTTGTCTTCCTTTGTCACCTCTAGCCATTTTCCAAATGGTTAAAAGAAACATATACACAAAATCTAATCCAATAAAAGAGTAATATGCAATTTAGCCATCACTCTGAGACATCTGAGCCATGCCCACCAGCCAAGCCACGCTCACCAGCCTATCAGAGCGGCTGTATGCAAATTAATCCACTCAAGATGGTAGCTGGCAGCCACGGAGGTAGAGCAAACAGGAGGCTTCTGTTGTACCAGTGATGGAGTTGAAAATGCCTGCCTAGGCCGGCTGGGCCTCTGCTCAAGGCAACAATGTTTCAATTATAGAAGCCATGAAGCTGAAGCAAACAGGAGGCTTTGTTGTCTGACTAGACCTCTGCTCAAGGCAACAAAGTTTCAATTATAGAAGATAAATAAACCCCAGAAACCTGATTGCAGCCAGCCTCGCTGGGACGTTGGGTCAATGGGAGCTGTGGGCAGCCTGAAAACGGCCCTCAGCCCTTCACCCAGGCTGGCCAAGCACACCAGCAGGTGGACATCCTCCGAGGGGTCTCAGACTGCGAGAGGGCACAGGCTGGGCTGAGGAACCCCCCAAGTCCACAAATGTTTGTGCAGCAGACCCCTAGTTCCAGTTATAAAATCAGTACCTCCCATCTGCACAGGGCTTTAGAGTTTATAAGGAGCATCATGATCACACAATTTTAGAAACCAATCCTCTCTCTGTGCTCAGTTTCTGTATTATCACTTGTCTCTCCCATTGCCCTCTATTAAATCTGTCCTTCCACTCCTTTTGCACTGGCCTGTCTCCTTTTCCTAGTCTTTGATTCTAATATTGACAAATGGTGCTGGAGCAATCACAAAACTGTGAGCACTCTTGAGATTTTTAATCTCAGTTGGGCTTTGAAAGAAAGTCATTTGGCAGTCTTTTATCTTGTCAGAAATCTCCTCCAGTGTTCTCCGCTGCTGCTCTAATTCTTTACAACAATTTTAGTCCTCTAACTCATGTCCTAGCCCATTTTATTTTTCCCCAGTTGTTAATAGTTGCTTGGGGGGAAAAACATTGTAGGAATTATCTATGCTGCCCTTATCGGAAGGATGTGAGCAGTCACTCAGACATATCACTTTCTTCTTTGCTTTGGCACTTTATCACCCTTGTCCTTGAATCCCAACATCCATCCCCCCCCTCTGATGGCCTTTATCTACAATTAGTTATCCCCCTTTTGCCCCTAAATATATACCTTTAAAACACGCATATTCATGAATTACAATCACTTTTTCATATGTTACTCAAGAAATGAGCATGTGGGTATGAACACGCCAGTATTTGCAGTGCCTGAACATTATAACTTTGCAGTGCAGCCCTTATTGCCACAGCTAGGATGTGGTCTGGAAAGATCGAGTGGTAATAATCCCTTCCTCAGCATAGAGCACATGGAAGAGGATGAGATGGACAGCAAGGGCAGAAATGGAGAAATACATCCATTCAGTTTGTATTGAAAGCAGAGGTGCCTATGGCCAAGGGACCAACAGCTGCAAAAGACAGATGTGAAGCATGGTGGAGCAGGATGCGCTGGATCGTCAGGTGAGCTGCTGGTGGATATTCGTGGGGCCCTAGGTGTCTCTCTCATCAGAGCTTGTACCGGCATTGCACTTATCCATCACAAGCCAGGGCTCAGTACAGTGCGTAGTGAGTGCATAATACATAGTTGACTGACTGGATGAATGACTGAGAACTGGGTATGACAAGTATTATTTTCTTTTTTTTTTTTTAATGAACAGAATTAGTACATTATTCAAGGACTCAAAACAAGGACATGGACGACCCCACACTCAAACCCAAGTCTTTATTCAAGCCAGTTCTTTTCATATAATTTCGAACTAAGTTTTTTAAAAAATACATCTTTATTGATTTCAGAGAGTAAGGGAGAGGGAGAGAGAGAGAGAAACATCAATGATGAGAGAGAATCATTGACTGGCTGCCTCCTGCATGCCCCCTACTGGGGATCAAGCCTTGGCATGTGCCCTGACCAGGAATCGAACCGTGATTTCCTGGTTCCTAAATTGACACTCAACCATGGGGCCATGCTGGCCAGGTTTGAACTAAGTTTTGAATTTACTCCAGAGAAAACCCTGGATACAATTAGATAGAATTCTTCACCACCCTCCCTTCCCATTTTATAGTCTTCCCACAAAAAATTTATGATCTTCTTAAATATACCACAGCAGGCACATCCTAAGTATGGCAAGATGTGTTTATGAAAATTCCCAGAGTCTCACAAAAATTTCACAATAGACACACAATAGTAAATGTACAGCCGAATTCCCTGACCTGGATCCATCTCTTTCTTAAGAAAGAATTTTAGAACTTTTTCCCATTGGCAGATACAGCCATGCAACTTCAATGCCAAGGTACCTTTGCTTATCTATTTGATTTTTTTTTTCAAAATCTGCTTGATTTTCTTTTCTGTCTACCTGCCCTCCTTTTTGTTTTCCTGACTTCAATTCTTTTTTTTTTAAAAAAATATATATTTTATTGATTTTTTTACAGAGAGGAAGGGAAAGGGATAGAGAGTTAGAAACATCGATGGCAGAGAAGCATCGATCAGCTGCCTCCTGCACACTCCCTACTGGGGATGTGCCCGCAACCAAGGAACATGCCCTTGACTGGAATTGAACCTGGGACCCTTCAGTCCTCAGGCCGATACTCTATCCAGTGAGCCAAACCAGCTAGGGCCTGACTTCAACTATTTTTTCTTTCTAAGGATGTCCACTGTGAGTGATTTTAACTCGTTCCACTAAATTTTCAGAAAAGATGTAATGATGTAATTTGATTTGCTTTAAATTTAAGAAGGGGAATTAAACTTCATGTTATTTGTTCAGTTTTCCTTTTGAATGGAATGCTATTTCAATCTGAGAATTTGATGAAATTTTGATCTTTAAGGCCAATTTAAATGACCTCCCCTTTTCCTCTTCAAGTAATCTTTATTCCTTTTGTTCACCCACGAGGTCAGTGTCTTTATATTGAATTTGACTAAATAATGTTTGTTTCCCATGTAGACTGTGCTCTTTTTTGGAATATCATGCCGTTGCCTTTGTAGCCAGCACTTATTACATTTTTGCTAAATTTATAGACGAGGGCTGAAGTCTCAGGGGATTATTAGGAAAGCAGGTGTAAGAGGGAGGAACATAGATGAAATCCAAGTAAAATTCATTGTGAGTTTGTTGGCCATAAATGATCACAAGCCATTGTTGTTAGGAGCCAGGAGGGGTTGTTGATGGTGGGGAACCAGAATGAAGACACTGGTTTTCTTCCTGAAGTGATCACCCGCTGATTGTACCATTCTTGAAAAAGGAGTAAAAATAAATAAATAAATCAATTTCGAGTTAATGTGTTGAGTGTAGGGCTGGAGAACTATGCATATTTTAGTCTCTGAGGTTGACTGAGAGTGCGATAAGTACTCAGGGCAGAAAATCACCCCAAACTACCTAAAATTTATTAATATTCAAGCTCAAATGAAGGCCGAGTTTAATGCAATAGGAAGTACATTCCAAATAGATCAGTTTATTCGTCTGCCTCAATCTAATTTACAATTTGCAATTATAAACATTTCATTAATCAGTTAACAAGGCATATTTATAAGGCACATTAACTCATAGGTTACAACAGTAAACTGACTTAATTTAGAAGCAACCTTGTATTTTAGCAAGACAAAACTAATGCTGTTTATTCCACTGCTTAGTTTTATATTATAATAGATGAATTGGGAATTGGGTTTAAGATTTTACGTAAACCAACCTTGATGTTAATACCTGTGTTAGTTTATTATTAATAGTTTATCAAGGTGAATTGTTGATTGAGTCTGGATATATGATACATGCGACATGAATACCAATATTTAAAAACACACAGGCAATAGAAGAACATGATTGAAGAATTAATCTCTCATGTTAGCATTTTGGCTTCCCGCCTTTGTCACCTCTGTGAAATGTGATCATAATACCTTGACTGTTTCTTAGAGTCAGGTTTTAAAACATAAACAGAAGATGTCATTAAATTTTTAAATTTTTAGTGGCATTTACAGTAAACTATTCTATAATATTTAAGTTACTGAGTAAGCATTTTACAGGAGACAATGCAATCCTGGCTTCCTGTACCTGTGAATTATATGTCTGGAGTGTGTGACTGATGGTGATAATTATCCCAAGCAAATATATACTCTTAATTTAATCCGCTATAAGCTTTATTTTCTTCGTCCGAAAGTCTGCTGATACCAGGATAGTTTTGAATCTCAGTATATGAGTTTCTTCACGTTCTCATTCACTAAACTGAGCCAAAAGCCAGACCCTCTCTTGGATGGTTTCTGTTGTTACATTTCCCACTTTTCTCTGCATTTCTGAACTAAAATAGAGTTCTAAGTCACTCTTTTTCCTAACCTGACATTGATCATCTCATTAGATGTGAAAATATTATCAGAAGCATAGTCAATGTTTGTTGAAACTCCCATGTCCTAACAGCTAATCCAAAGCCTCATGATTCAATAGCAAATCTTATAACCCTATTGCCGTTTTAAAGGGGGTCAGAAACATGTAAATCTGATTTTATGTTTTCTATCCAGCAGTGTTGCCTGTGGTTGGTGTCCAGTGCCTGGAGCTTTAGCAAGAAGTATTGATTAGCTCTCACATAATGCTACGAGTAGTAAAATGTTGAATTTTGCTGCAGGTAAAATGTGTCCTGTCGAATAATAATCAACACCCAATTCACATGTGTATTTGAGGAGAGAATTCACATTTGGCAGGTCATAAACCCACAAAGACATTAGTATTGATTCATGTATTCATAATAATTTTGAATCCTTCTTACACACATTCTTAGAATTACCTAAGAATACCTGGCTTTGGGTATTTATAATTAATACCATATATTAATTAGTACCATCCTATCCAATAATAGAGTGATATGCAAATTGACCATCACAAGATGGCTTCCCCCATGTGGTCAAAGATGACCACCACAAGATGGACAGCAAGGGAGGGCAGTTGGGAGGGACCCAGGCCAGCAAGGGAAGGCAGATGGGAGGGACCCAGATCTGCAAGGGAGGACAATTGAGAGTGACCAGGCTGTCAGAGGAGGGCAGTTGGGGGGGGACCCAGGCCTGTAGGGGAGGGCAGTTGGGAGGGACCCAGGCCTACAGGGGAGGACAGTTGTGGGGGGGCCCAGGCCTGCAGGGGAGGACAGTTGGGGGGGGCAGGCTGGCTGA
>PVJC01049538.1:0-12136 GCA_004026665.1 Murina feae | reverse complement strand
CACACACACACACACACACACACACACACAGAAGGCGCCTGGCAGACTGGGGCCATCATAGGACATCCACTGAGGGGTCCCAGTCTGTGAGAGGGCACAGGCCGGGCTGAGGGACTCCCTCCACCCCGAGTGCACAAATTTTTGTGCACCGGGCCCCTAGTTATAAATAATGCTGCAAGAAACATATGGATGCATATGTCTTTTCAATTTAGCATTTTGCGTTTCTTCAGATGAACTTCCAAAAGGGAAATTGCTGGGTCCTTCTTTGGCTCTCTGTATAGCCTTTGTTTTAAAGTCTATTTAGTCTGATGTAAGTATTGGTACTATAGCTATTTTTGTTTTGTTACCATTTTCATGAAATACCTTTTCCATCCCTTTCTTTTCAGTCTGTGTATGTATCTTTTGACCTGAAGTGACTCTCTTGCAAATAGCATATGCAAGCATCTTGTTTTCTGTGTTTTTTAAAAATATATTTTTATTAATGTCAGAGAGGAAGGAAGAGGAAGAGAGAGAAACATCCATGATGAGAGAGAATCATGCATCGGCTGCCTCCTGCACGCCACCCATTGGGGATGGAGCCTGCAACCTGGACATGTGCCCTTGACTGAAATTGAACCCGGGACACTTCAGTCCACAGGCTGATGCTCTACCCACTGGCTAGGGCACATCTTGTTTTCTTATCCATTCTACCATCCTGTGTCTTTTGATTGGAGCATGTAATTTACTTGCATTTAAAGTAATTGTTGATAGATATGTACTTATTGCCATTTAATTATTCATATTTTTGATATTCCTTTCTTCTTCTCCTTAAAGAAGACTCTTTAACATTTTTTGTAATATTGCTTTGGTGTTGATGAACTCCTTTAGTTTTTTCTTATCTTGGAAGCTCGTTATCTCTCCTTTAATTCTAAAGGACAGCCTTGCTGGTTAGAGTGATTTTGGTTGCAGGTTGTTGCTTTTCATCACTTTGAATATATCTTGCCAGTCCCTTCTGGCCAACAAAGTTCCTGTTAAGGAATCAGCTGACAGTCTTATAGGAGCGCCCTTTTAGGTAATTAACTGATTTTCTGTTGCTGCTTTTAAGATTCTCTCTTTGTCTTTAACCTTCTGCATTTAATTATGAAGTGTTTTAGTGTGGGCCTCTTTGGGTTCATCTTCTTTGGCACTTTTTGCACTTTTTAAACTTGTATGTCTATTTCCTTTACCAAGTGAGGGAAGATTTCTGTCATTATTTTTATCAAATAAGTTTTCAATACCTTCCTATTTCTCTTATCATTCTGGTACCCAATGATACGAATATTTGTATGCTTGATATTTTCCCAGATGCCCCTTAAACTATCCTCATTATTTTGGATTCTGTTTTCTTTTTGCTGTTCTAATTAGGTGTTTTCTGCTGCCTTATCTTTCAAATTGCTGATTCAATATTATGTGGGAAACCATATTTTTTTAAATCTATCTTTATTGTTCAGATTGTTACAGTTGTTCCTCTTTTTTCCCCTATAGCTCCCCCCCTCCCAGTTCCCACCTCACCTTCTGCCTTTGCCCCCCCACTATCCTCATCCATAGGTGTACAATTATTTTCCATTCTCTTCACGCACCCCCAACACCCTTAACGCCCGAAAATTGTCAGTCCACTCCCTTTCTATGCCTCTGATTCTATTCTGTTCACCAGTTTATTTTGTTCATCAAATATTTTATTCACTTGATTCTAGATTCACTTGCTGATAGATATGAATTTATTGTTCATAATTTTTACTCTCCTTTTTCTTCTTCTTCTTCTCAAAGGATACCTTTCAGCATTTCATATAATACTGGTTGGGTGGTGATGAACTCTTTTTTAGCTTTTTCTTGTCTGTGAAGCTCTTTATCTGACCTTCAATTCTGATTGATAGCCTTGCTGGGTAAAGTAATTTTGGCGGTAGGTTCTTGCTATTCATCACTTTGAATATTTCTTGCCACTCCCTTCTGGCCTGCAAAGTTTCTGTTGAGAAATCAGCTGAGAGTCATATGGGTTCCCCCTTGTAGGTAACTAACTGCTTTTCTCTTGCAGCTTTTAAGATTCTCTCCTTGTCTTTTTCTCTTGGCATTTTAATTATGATATGTCTTGGTGTGGTCCTTCTTAGGTTCCTTTTGTTTGGAGTTCTCTGCACTTTGTGGACTTGGAAGTCTATTTCTTTCACCAGGTGGGGGAAGTTTTCTGTCATTATTTCTTCAAATAGGTTTTCAATATCTTGCTCTTTCTCTTCTTCTGGCACCACTATAATTCTGATGTTGGTACGCTTGAAGTTGTCCCAGAGACTCCTTACACTATCTTCATACTTTTTGATCCTTTTCCTTTTTCTTTTTTCTTTTGGCTTTTTTGGCTGGGTGGGTTTTGCTTCTTCATATTTCATATCTTTGACTTGATTCTTGCGATCCTCTCGTCTGCTATTGGATCTCTGTATATTATTCTTTATTTCAGTCAGTGTATGCTTAATTTCTAGTTGGTCCTTTATCATAACCTTGAGGGTCTCATTAGATTTATTGAGGATCTCACTAAATTTATCAGCAGTCTCTAGAAAATTCTTGAAAAACCTAATAACCGTGGTTTTGAACTCTATATCCTGTCGTTTTCTTTTCTCCATTTCTGTCATTTGCGATCTTTTTCTTTGTCTCCGCATTTTGGCTGCTTCCCTTTCTGAGTTAGGTGACCACTGAGAGGAATTAACCTCTAAGCCACTTGATTATGAGAGTCAGCTGTGTCTACAGTGGGAGAACTTCTGTGCTGGAGATATCCTATGGGGCAAGAGTTGTTTCAGTGGGTCTTTTGTGCCCACTGCGTCTGCCCCAAGTGTGTTCCTTGTGGATCTGAGTTTTATTTAGGATGGTCCCACTCTGGCCCCTGGGTGAGGCTGGCTCTTGTATCTTTAAGGAGGTGTTGATCTAGCCTTTGCCTTAGGCTTCTCAGCCTTTTATATGCAAAAGCCTCTGATGGAGTTTGGAAGGGGCGGAGCCTCAGGGAGTTTGCAGGACAGGTTAGAGCAAATAGATATAGCCACTTCTCAGCCCTGCGCTAGGAGACACTGGGTCTCTGTGTCCCATGGTAATTGCTGCAAGCAACGCTGAGAGAAACCCTCTTTGGATTTCCTTCCGGTGCCAGTGAGTCCCCCTACTCCGGGTGTGTGTCTGGGTCCTCAGAAACTCACCGGGAACTGGAGTTTAGAGCCGCTGGGAGCTCTCTCCAGTTTGAAAAAGAAGCACGTCCTCCAGTGCCAGCCCTCTATCCGGGCCCCGTGCATGCACCTCCGTACCTCTGTACTTTGCTTCCGCCACTCCTCTGATTCTGAGTTTCTTTCTAGTTGTAGAATTTTCACTCAGCCAGCCTTCCTGTGGGTGTGAGTGGTGTCCGTGTTTTCTTTTCGTGGTTATTCTGAAATAGTTGTGCACGGCTGCATTTACAGTGTTTACCTTATGCCTCCATCTTGCTGTTGGAAACCATATTTTTTAACAACCTCTTCAGACAGAGCTGGAGACAGCACAAACTGCTTCAGTTCTGGACTACACAGAATCGGGAAACAGGAGAGGAGGGGAGCAGTGGTTTGGGGTGCCAAATGGATGACAATGGCATCATCCCTAAAAATACATCCTCAGAAGGTTCATGGAAAGCTTGAAATCTTGAGGGCTGGGCTCTTAGGATTAGTGGGATTTGTTCATGGTTTTTCCTAGGAATGCCAGACCATGGGACTTTCCTGGGCTCAGATTCTCTCCCAATGCAACACTCTTGCTAATTTTCATATCTCTGGGGAAATAAGGGGAGGGCAAGGTAAGTACTTAGAGTTCTCCAGGAAGGTGGTGGGAGCTCAAGTGTTTAGAACTTCAGGGCAAAGTACAGAAGTAGGTTTCATGGCTTGTGGTTTGTCATTATCTAGAGACCACTGTAGAGTCACACTGGGTTTGGTGTCAGGAGATCTGATCCCCTCACCTGCCTTGGTCCTCTGTGTCCTCACCTGGATTATGAAGGGTCATCCTGGCAGTCCCTGACATTCCTTTCTGTCTTGTCATGTGATGGTCTGTGACTCCACAGGTGCCAAAGGTCCTGGTGCACTTCATTGAGATGCTGAGCCAGCATAACTACTTGGCCTTTCCCCAGGGGAACACTATAATCAGCTATATCATCAAGCTTGTGGAGTCTGACTTATCAGTGAGCAGGGGCTGGGCAGGGAGGGCACCAAGGATGGGACCACACCTCATGGGATGGAACTAGAGGAAGGCAGTGCTGGGAGCAAGAGGGAAAGAGAGGAGGGTATGCCTGGCACATTTAAAGGGTCTTTGGCCTGTAAAACCCTGAGCAGTGAGCCAGGAAAGGCCTTGAACCCAGAAACTTAGCTAGCATTGGTTTGATTTCACATTTAAATCTTTCCTTTTCTTATTCTAGAATGAAGAGGACATCCAAGTAATGTGTTCCAGAATCCTACAGATGGTATAAATATCTAGGGCCAAACCAGTCTCTCCATTTCCTCCTCCCCTAGCTCCCCAGGTCACTACAGACCCCGCCCCCACCCCAGACTGCATCCCACACTCCCCCTCCATCTAATGCCTTGTGTTGTCTCTGTCACCTCAACCCACCTCCATTTCATTCCATACAAGTGCCTGGGGTTCCACTGAGAAGTGCTCAGTGCAGCAAAAGAGGGTTACTGTGTGGATCTGGAAGTCAGACTTTGAGTCCTTATCAGCCAATTTTCTAGCTGTAAAATCTTGAATAATTTGTTCTCCCTGCTGCAATTTCTTCTTTTATAAAAAAGGGGGTGATTATATTCCCTGACTGATCTCAGCAACCTCTAGGGATTTTGGGAGACTCATATGAACTGATTTGTATCAAAGCTGAGGAAAGGGTGCTGGGAGGAAAAGGACTTAAGATTTACTCTTCCTCCCATTGAGCTCTGCCACCTGACCTTCAGCACATGTCTCTGACTCTGGAATGTTCCTCAGTGAAGGTGATTACAAGTCACACATTCCAAATTTCAAGAAGTCCTCATCTATCAAGTCAACTTCTTCCTGCTATAATTTTAATCAGGACCTTGGTTATACTTGTCCAACATGGAGTAAGGGGGTAGGGGAGGGAGAGAGAGAAAGAAGAAGAGAAAGGAGAGGATAAATATGAATGGATTAAGGGATCTCTGTATATAAGCCTCAAATACTTATTCTGGAAAGGGAGACAAGGTCATGGGGTTGGACACTTATGTCTGGGGCTGACTTGGGTCTTGGCATTGAAATTCTTGCCACCTCTCCTAACAGGTATCTTTGCCCAAACTGGTCACTTTGGTGTGTGAGCCCAACAACACCTTGGCCTTCGTGCCTCTGTGTCAGGCAGCCACACAAATGGCTCTGAAGGCCCGTTCCCTGGGCCAGGTTCCTTACCTCAGCAGCTTTCACCTTGATCGTAAGTACATGGGTGGAACAGCCTGTGGAGAGGTGCTCACTGTGAAAATTATGTCTGTGTGTGGGCATGGAGTGTTGGAGTTGGGGGCTGGCTGATACACTGCAGGGGTGATAGATGTGGGGAAGATGGTGCAGAAAATGCTGGATCAGGAGTTATAGGTCCTAAGCTTGGGCCATGATGGGAAGAGTAAGCAACAGGGATGCCTCTCAAAGTCACAGTTCCTTCTTGCCGTTACTCCTCATTATAAAACACTCAAGTCAAGATGTACAAACATTATTAATTACAAAGTAATGAATACATACATTCCTGACCCTTAGTTCTTCTTTTCCCCTAACTCTGAGCTTCACTCTGTAATCACACCATACTTGACCTGTAACCCCAGTGGTGGTCAGGGTTAGAGTTAGGATGTCAGTTCAGCATATCATTGGTGTGTGTGTGTGTGTGTGTGTGTGTGTGTGTGTGTGTGTGTGTGTGTGTTTAAAGGCTGAAGATGTAATGGTTTGTGGTTTAGTCTAAATTAAATGGTCATAGGTCCCATCGCATTGAAACTGACATTCCCTCTCCTCTTTCTCTTTTTCATCCTTTAAAGTACTGATGGGGAGCTGCCAGTTGAGGGTGGGGGTTGAGCATCCTGAAGTGTGCACTGACTCTGTCATCTTCTTTTATCCTCTCTTTAACTTAGCTACACAATACATTTCACCTCAGAGACTCCTGACCTATCTTGTGGTAAGTGATGCCAGAATGAGTACTACGTTCATACATTCTTCCATCCACTCATCAACCCATCCAGACATCCACTCATTCCACAAAAATCTGATTACTACTTTGTCTCAGGTATTATGCTGTGTATGGAATAAGGAGATAGGGGCCCAAGAGCATGGAGGAGGACCTGGAAGCATAGTGGTGAAGCCTGGAGATGAGGATGTGGGCAATGGGAAAGACCTAGCCCGTTTTGAGTTTCTCTATTAGCCCAGACATTATGTGCTAGTCATTATGAACACTTGGAAGTGTAAAGGTAGACCTGCCCTTCAGGTATTCACAGAATTAGTGGGGAAGACAAGTCTGGGAATAGCTATCTATAGGCTAGTGTGACAAATGTACTAACAGATGAATACATAAGGCGCAATGGGATCTTAGAAGACCAACAGGCTAACATGGTCTCCAGGAGTCAGGAAGGCATCAGAGAAGAGGTGATGTTTCAAAAGCATCTTGGAGGATGTATGAGTTCAACAGATGGCAAAAAATGGGCAGGGCCTAAGCACCAGCTCTAACATTCTATAGATTTTCTTTCATTTTCTTTCTTCTCTTCTCTTAAATATTTTCTCTGCTACCTGCTTGCTTCTCAGATGTGTTCCCGGAAGCCCTACAGGGAAAAGGAGTTTGGTACAAGCTCTCTGAGGCTACTATCTGCCTTGCATCCTATCACTTCTATGCATCCCATTATCCACTACAGTGTTGGCCAGCTGTGGAGGAAGATGATCCCGCAGATGTTAAAGATACTAGATGGTAAGGGTTTCATTAGGAGGGGGAGGAATGAAGCTGAGACAGTGGGCAGAATCCAAAAAAGATGGTGTTCCGAGTTGCAGGATGGACCTTCCATGTAGCGAGGAGAAGTGGAACCAGTATCTCTGTCCCCTTGAGGTGCTATTGGATGGGTCTGCTTTTGAGGACAATGTTCTGAACTGAGCAGAAACACAGTCCAAAGTTCTGTGGCTCCAGGGTTGCCAGAATGACTCCTGTACTTTCTTATGGGCAGAAGATCAGGGAAGAGTGTGAGCTTTGGAAACAGAGAGACCAGTTTTGTATCCTTGCTGTGACACTGGTCAGCTGTGTATATTTGACCTTTGGAAAGTCATTCATCTTCTGGAGCTTCTGTAAAGTGGGAGAGCAGTTACCTTGTCAGTTGAGTGCCACATAGTACTTACATGTTTTCTTCTCCCTGTTGGGAACTTCCGGTTGATTGGGTCCCCATGCTCTCTCCTTTCCTAGATCATACTGAGAAGAGCCTGAATCAGGAAGAGTGGGAGGACAGGCTGTTCCAGGTAAGCACTCCCCAAGACCTCCCTTCCTCCACACTTGCCTTCTTTTTTATCTTCAGGATCCTGAGGGAGGATAGCCCCAGGCCCCCAAGAGACTGAAGCCATGATCAAGGGCCTCCCTGCTCAAGCAAACCTCTTTCTGTGGTCCCTATGCCTCCGGGCCTCTGCATTAGAGTGTCTGACTATGTCCTAAGTCTTGAGCCCTTTTCATACCCTTATGACCCTATATCAAGGGGGAGGAAGGGAAAGGGCCTTAGCTGTATGTCATTGGACAAGGTATTTAGCCTTTGCAGGTCTCAGGTTCTTCATCGGTAAAATGGAAGTAACTCTTGCCTCCAGAATTAAAAAGGATGACATAGGAGAGGACCTTGCAAACTGCAAAGGGCTTCACACACATAATTGGCATTGCCATCATTGTCACTGTATTACCATTCTGCAGTCCTAACTCCCACCATGCCATGTGTTTCATCTCTTTTTCCATATTTACAGACCATAACCCCTGTCTCTTGCTTCTTCTTGACCCCACTTTTGTGGGGCTGAAAAACCTGCCACTCTCCTTTGTGGTTCTCGTCTCCCTTCTTCTTCCACAGTTTTTGACTAAGACATTAGTGGCTATTAATGATGACAGCTGGCAGGATCAACTCATCAGAATCATCTTGGAGAAGATATCTTATTTCAGTGATGATGGTGATGAGAAGGTGTGTCTGGGAGTGTAGGGGTTGCAAGGGGAGAAGTTGAGGGTTAAGGGTGGTGTTGAAGAAACCTGGTGCTCACACAGGTGGCTGCGGAAATGTGTATGAGTACAGGCCTTGGGGAAAGAACAAACCAGTGTTCCTGCATCCTGGGAATTAAGGGGCAGAGAGGACCACAAGCTGGTGGTCACACTGGCATAACAAAAATATCAAAGTCTCCTACATTGGCTTAGCGTTTTAGGAAATACCAAGAACTTTGCCATCTGTTGTCTTCATTGAAACTCCCAGCATTCTGTAATAGAATGGAACTTGCACTTGGTGTAGTGGAAAGATTACTGATTTTAGAGTCCTATTTAAGCAGTGAATTCAAGTAATATTTGAGACCATCTGATAGATTAGGGACTGTGCTTCATGTTGGAATACAAAGTTGAGGAAGAAATATGGGTTCCTTTCCTCACAGAGTGCAAGGTTGTTGGTGGTGAAGTCCTGGGGTCCTGCCCTGGCTTTTCCCCGTGCTCCTGGTTTAGTCTTGGCAAAATGTCAACAATAAAGATTTAAGAAAAACGAGAGAACCAAGAAAAACGAGAGAACCACAGCCTCCCACAACCACATTAAAAAATCTACTCTAATAAAAGAGTAATATTGAAATTGACTGTTTCTATGGGATGCCTAAGCCATGCCCCACCAGCCAATCAGAGTGGCTGTATGCAAATTAAGTCAGCCAAGATGGAGGCCGGCAGCGCAACCACAGAGGTGGGGGCAGTGCATGCGGCAGGGTGAACACTGCAAGCGGGGCAGGTGACAGGCTGGGGTGTGTGGGGTGTGTGGGGCACAATGGGTGTGTGTGGAGTGAGTGGGGCATGATGGGCAGGTGGGGTATGTGGGGTGTGTGAGGTGGGCAGGGAGCAATGGACGGGTGGGGTGTGTGTGACGTGGATGGGGCACGATGGGCGGGGGGCAGGTGGTGGGTGTGGGGTGGGCGGGGCATGATGGGCGGGTGGTGGGCCACAGGTTGGGCAAGTACAGGCTGGGCTGAGGGACCCCCTGAGTGCACAATATATTGTGCACCGTGCTCCTAGTACAACTTTAAAGCTAAACAGCCATCCTACAGAACCAAGGGAGTGAAAGCTTTACAACTAGAAGAGAAGAGAAGGAGTGCATTGAGACTGAGTAGAAGTTCTTGGCACAAAGACTGAGAGGTATGGACACACGTGAAATGGTGGTGTCGGCTGCACCTGTGTCTGCCGCTTGGAAGGGGATTATAAGCTCTGGGGTGGCACTGAACTCCTTGCAGGCTGTCTGGCAATGGGGCAGAAGATGAATGGCTTTATAGCAGAGCTGTTCACAGCAATCACTGATGTGGAGCTCTGACACTAGGGGACTCAGGGGCGAGCAGATACCAGGGCATGGAGACGCCAAAACCGGGAGAAGCTGCAGAGCTGGCTGAGGGGCTGCCATCACTGGTTGCTCTATCCCAGTGATTCTGAGACCTCATCCCACCCAATTTACAACCCCACCCAAGCTGTGTGCCTGTTTACCTGCAGCCTAACCTAACAGACTGCAGCTGGGACAGAGAACTCCAAAAGTTCCAAACCCCAAACAATGAGAGAAAGGCCTGGAGGTCATTTACTCCCAGTGATACCAACAGCAATCAAGACTTAACTACAACAAGACTGTGCACCCAGCCCTTGAAGGCATACACCAAGAGTGTCTACCCCAGGTGATTGGGGAGGCTGAATCACTGGGCCCTGTAAGACACCTAGCACAGAAAGCCACTCTATCAACACAGGGAAGCAGCCAAAATGCTGAGACAAAGAAGCAGATCACAAATGACAGAAATTGAGGAAAGCAAACAACTGGATATAAAGTTCAAAACCATGGTTTTAATGTTTTTCAAGAATCTTTTAGAAACCACCAATAAATTTAGTGAGACCCTCAATAAATCTAGTGAGACCCTAGAGGATATGAAAAAGGATCAACTAGAAATTAAGCATACACTGACTGAAATAAAGAATATTATAGAGATCCAACAGCAGACTAGAGGTTCGCAAGAATCAAGTCAAAGATTTGAAATACAAAGAAGCAAAAAGCACCCAACTGGAAAAGAAAAAAGAAAAAAGAATCCAGAAGTGTGAAGATAGTGTAAGGAGCCTCTGGGACAACTTTAAGCATAACAACAGAATTATAGGGGTATGACAAGAAGAGAGAGAGCAAGATATTGAAAACCTATTTGAAAAAATAATGACAGAAAACTTCCCCTACCTGGTGAAAGAAGTAGACTTACAAGTCTAGGAAGTGCAGAAAGCTCCAAACAAAAAAAATCCAAAGAGGACGACACCAAGACACATCATAATTAAAATGCCAAGTGCAAAAGACAAGGAGAGAATCTTAAAAGCAGCAAGAGAAAAACAGTTAGTTACCTACAAGGCAATACCCATACGACTGTCAGCTGATTTCTCAACAGAAACTATTCAGACCAGAAGGGAGTGGCAAGAAATATTCAAAGTGGTAAATAGCAAGAACCTACAACCAAGATTACTCTACCCAGTAAAGCTATCATGTAAAATTGATGGTCAAATAAAGAGCTTCACAGACAAGAAAAAACTAAAAGAGTTCACCACCACCAAACCTGGATTATTTGAAATGCTGAAGGGCATTCTTTAAGAAAAGGAAGAAGAAGAAAAATGTAAAAATAAAAATTAGGAACAACAAAGTTTCAACAAATACATATCTATCAACCAGTGAATATAACAATTAAGTCAATAGAAATATCTGATGAACAGAATAAACTGGTGAATAGAATAGAAGTAAGGGCATAGAAAGGGAATGGACTGACAAATCTCAGGGGTAAGGGGGTGTGAGGGGTATGGGAAGAGACTGGACAAAAATTTAACATCTATGGATGAAGACAGTGGTGGGGGTAAGGGCACAGGGGTGGGGTGGGAACCAGGTGGAGGGGAGCTATGGGGGTTTTAAAAAGAAACATCTGTAATAATCTGAACAATAAAGATTTATTTTTAAAAAATAAAATAAAAAGAATCTTCAGAACTGAAAAAAAAAATTTAAGAAAAAAATTTGCCTAAAAAACCTATGGCTGTCATCATCCCTACCTTGAAGCTGAAGTAACACAATCCAGGAGGATTTAGAATCTTAAGCAAATTATTGGTAAAACTGGCATCTGAATCCAAGTTCCTTCCTGTCTTTCTCCCTTCCTTCCTTCCTTCCTTCCTTCCTTCCTTCCTTCCTTCCTTCCTTCCTTCCTTCCTACCTTTCTTTCTCCTTTCCCGAGGATATTTTTCCACTGATTTTTAGAAAGATTGGTAGAGAGAGGGAAAGACAGAAATACCTAGGTGAGAGAAACGCATCAATTGGTTGCCTCCTGTATGTGCCCTGACTAGGGCCCAAGCCAGAAAGGAGCCTGCATCTGAGGTACATGACTTTGACTGGAATTGAACCTGGAACCCTTCAGTCCACAGGCTGATACTCTATCCACTGAACCAAACTGGCTAGGGTCTAGATACAGGTTCCTTGATTTTTATTCCTGTTTTCCTGTCACCAATCAATACTTTATTTGGGCTTTCGGGGTTTCCAGGAAAGAGGCCTTATTTCCCAGACTGTTTGTCTCTAATTATTAACAGTACTTATGAAGTAGCTATTGTATGCACATCTTTGTGATTGGTAGATTAGGGATACAAAATGAAGCAAGCTGGAATTCTGATCTTATTAATTCAGTTATTTAAAATGTGCACTAGGGCACTTGGTTTGGCTCAATGGATAAAGCCTCGACCTGCAGACCAAAAGGTTCCGGGTTTGATTCCAGTCATGGCCACATACCTTGGTGGCAGGTTCTACCCTAGCCTGGGCCCTGACCAGGTTGCGTGCAGGAGGCAACAATTGATGTGTTTCTCTCACATCGGTATTTCTCTCTGTCTTCCCCTCTCTGTTCCACTCTCTTCTTTAAAAAAATCAATGGAAAAATAACCTTG